>CABHPH010144679.1:0-13672 GCA_902168325.1 Peromyscus nudipes
GGGGAAAATGCAGATATAGGATTTAGCATTTAGTCAGTCATAGGCCAAGGGTATGTTTGTAAAATTATGACGGAATTACAACAAATTCTGCAGTCAGTCGCAGCTAAGTGACTTCCAATCCACATATGGTGAAGCAACATGACTGGGAGCCCTTCGCCAATCGAGTTGGCCAGCTTAGCTCTATCACTAATAATAGCTAGGAAGTGAGAAACACCACTATGTTCCGGCAGGGTGAAAGGGTGAGCATGGACCAGCAGACAGGAGAGCTGGAAAACTAGGCCAAAAGTGATGAACAAGGAGAAGCCAGTTAAAGCTTACTGATCTCATTCTCCCTGCAGGGTAATGTAGTCCAACACTGGTGGGATAATCACAACCAGAACTCAACACTGCTGCTATGGAAGAACTGAACTTCCTTTGTGGTAGTTTACCAGTATTAGCTCTGGACTCTGCCACAAATCCGGCACTTGGACATGATGGACAGTTTTGACTTGGGTATGCAAGACCAGTTGCTAACCTCAACTGATACAGGTAAGGGTCACAGAGAAACAGTTTTCTGGTTTGTTGTTGGTTTGTTTTCTTTTTAGAAACAGGGTGTCTCTGTGTAGCCCTGGCTGTCCTGGAACTCACTCTACAGACCAGGCTGGCCTCGAACTCAGGCAACAGTCTGCCTCTGTACCACCACCAACCACACAGCTGAGAAACAGTTTTAAAGTGAGCAGAGATAACAAGGCTGCTACAGCTACCATTGACTCTACCTAAGCCTGTAATTCCCGCCTCACAGGTCTTGTTCTTTTGCTATGTGCTAGCATGGTTATAACTGCATTGGTGACATTCTAATAGTGCCTAGTCTCCAAGCTGGCAGAATGGTGATGGCAGAATCTATGACTACTACTATGATGGCTTCATTTGGGGGAGGGGGGGCGGCAATAAACACAAACCAAATGCATCTTTCCTGATAACATTTTCTTCATACACCATAAGAGTAATGTTTACCTCCAAATACTCTATCTCTTTTTACCCAAGTGGATTTCTGGCTGCTCAATGAACAGGTGACACATCCAAAGGTATGGGACCACTGAATATTGAAGTTTGAATGGACACTTATCAAATACACTAAGTGCAGGCAATACATTTACAAACTAGATCACATGAGTTTATTGTACATTTTTGCTGTCCATCACTAAAATGGAAACTGATTGTTTCTTTATGAAGCAGAGTAGGGATTTTATTAAAAGTAGAAAGAAGGGCACTCAAGAAAAAAATAAAACGATACCCAGGAATATGGATGTTGATGTCTCAAAGAAGAGTTGCAGTTTACTGAAAGGCATTTCAAACACAGATTTTATGCTTTTTCATTAGACTGTGTAGCCCTGGTTGCCCTGAAACTCCCTATGTAGACTAGGCTGGCCTTGGAACTCAGAGATCTGCCTTTAGAGTGCTGGGATTAAAGGCATGTGACAACCCACCTGATAATTTTATGCTTTTAAAAGGCAAACAGGGGCTTGAGAGATGGCCTAGCAGTTAAGAGCTCTTATTGCTCTTGCAGAGGACCTGGGTTCGATTCCCAGCACCCATATGGTAGTTCACAACCATCTGTAACTCCAGTTCCAAGTTAGCTGATGCTCTTTTTATTTTTTTGGTTTTTTGAGACAGGGTTTCCCTGTGTAGTTTTGGTGCCTGTCCTGGAGCTTGCTCTGTAGATCAGGCTGGCCTCTAACTCACAGAGATCTGCCTGCCTCTGCCTCCTGAGTACTGGGATTAAAGGCATGTGCCACCACCGCCTGGCCCGGATGCTCTTTTTGACTTTAGTGTATACCAAGCACACATGTGGTACACAGACACCCATGTAGGCAAAACATTTACAGAAAACAACTTACACTTAACTCACTTCACATTTCCCTGAGTGTGCAATGCATAACTTAGCAGTACCACAAACATGTTCCAACCACAACTTCTTTTACTGGACCTCTTCCTTACTTTGGCTAATCCTAACCCTCCCTCCCTAGGTCTTCTCCCTTGACTCTCTGCAGCATCCTATGTATCCCTGTAGTCTTCCTTTCTGTCCCCATCTTCTGAGTCTGTAGTATTAGGATATAGTGGTTTATACCACAGGTTCTTGGCCTCTAGCTTCTCCTTGCTTTGAGACCCAAGACTGTCATCATATTAACTGACAACTCCAGTCACACCTAAACACGAACTCATAAATGTTCAGAAGTTATCCATTCCCTATCAAGGAGGAGAGAAAAAAACCAAAAATCAAAACAAAATGAAAAGAAAAATCTTGGCCTGAAATAGCTTTACAGCATGGTTGTTATGGTGTGAATGAAATGCCCCTCACTGGCTCATGATTTGAACACTTGGTCCAGCTAGTGCTGCTATTTGGGGAAGTTACGGATGCTTTGGGAAGTGGGGCCTAGCTAGCAGATGTACGTCCCTTGATGGATGCCTCTGAAGGTTATACTAAGTCCTCAATCTACTGTCCTGTTTCTTCCTCCTGTCTGCCATGATGGGCATCTCTCCAATACATGGTCCTGCCCCTACACTGTTCTTCTAAATACCACCTGCCCCCACAGCCCTGTTTTGTTTTTTACACTGACTAGCTCAGGCTGATGTGGAACTCACCATTTAGCCCAGACTATCTCCCAATGACCTGGAATACAACTCAGAGCCACTGGGCTCATCTTGTTCTCTTCCATTTTCCTACGCCAAGGTTCTCGACGTTCTCTATACTAAATCGTCCTCCTTGTATCCTTGTCGGGGGTCTCTTCCACTCTCCAGTCTTGCTCTTCCTCTGCAGCATCTCACTAGCAGCATAATGTTCTCCTTTTATAGTGCTGGGATCAAGTCCAGGGTGCTGTGAATGCTAGGCGAGTGCTCTTGAGCTCGCCACTGACCTATACGCTGAGGCCATTTCCAAAATCATTTTTGATTTGTCTGGCCTCACTCTGGAAGCCAACGGCATTACTGCCAAGTTTCTTATGTCATGCAAGCTCTAGTTTATACACCATCAACTGGCTATCTGTGTTGTTTCCCCTCGGGGTAAGAAATGTGAGATCAAGATCTTATGATTGGCTGGTTCCCTTCTCCAACCTGCAGTAGCTACACAGGCACTCAAACAGTTATTACCTAATTTTAATTAATAATTTATGGGCTTGGCTGACAATGGGAAAGAAAGAAAGGAACACAAGAGGGAGAAATGAAGGCTATTTCACGGTGTCCCTACCATGTTCTATATATTGTGCTAAGTAATGGACACATAGAGATAGCATCTGATTTACTATTAGTGTTCCTGGCAGGGGAGGAAAGGGAAAAAACAGCCTAGTTCTCTATGACTCCTGATTCAGTTGCTGGAACCCTGATTCAAAGAAAATGTTTTCACGATTATGTTGGCTCCAGTGTTCCTTCATAACCTGAGGTCATCACAGCCTACAAAGAATTTTCATATATCCTCTTCCCAACCAACTTTCATTCAAAGAAGCTTACTCACTCACATGAGGGTGGCTGACCCTGCTGAGCAGCATTATTTTAGGACTGTTAGATATTTCATTATTTGCAGAGAAAGAACTTAATTACCTAAGTCAAAAATAAAGAAGTCATCATGGTAGCACATGCCTACAATCCCATCATTATTAACCCAGAACTAGCAAGGTAAGGACAAGAGTATCATAGCAAGTCCAAGGACAGACTGAGCTACATGAGACCTTGTCTGAAAAACAAGTCAAGCAACCAGGAAACAAGATATCTGATGAGAAGGTACAGTGATACATGCCTCTAATCTTAACACATGGGAGACTGAGGCAGGAGGATGATAAGTTACATAGCACGCTGAGATGCATAGTGAGATCTAGGCAAACCAGGCTACACAGCAAGACCCTGTCTCAAAAAAAAAAAAAAAAAAAAACAATAAAACCAAACAAAATGAGAATAACAAAAACCCTTCAAAATCCAAACCAATGAACAAAAACTCTTGATGACAGAATTATGAACTCCTCATGAGAAGAACCATTAAAGAGACAGTCTTCCATGTTTATGGAAATAATTTCTACACGGGACAGACAGTAAATAAAGCAAAGCAGTGAGAGCCACAATTAAAGAATACAATGAGTTAAGGTACAAATATTGTGCCTCCGACTTACTAGATGCATGACATTACATAGATTAGTTACCTCTCTAATCTTAGTTCCCTGATATAAAGTAGGAATAACTGGATTCCAATATAATAAGATTTATGTGGATTGAGTAATATCTCAAGTATATGGACCATTACATATAACATAATAGCCATTGTCTGAGTATGTATTATAATTGTCACTATTATTTCAGCTCTTGGGACATATTGTTTCTGCCATTCAATATATGTAATGGGGTAGGAACTTTTTTAATAAAACAAATTAAGAGAAAATAATAGGAGGAAAATATTATCAAGTCTTCATTTCTTTCATTCTTTCTGTTCCTCATCAGTGGAGATACTTCAGATGAGAGAGAAAGCATCATGTCAAGAAAATGGCACTAAATATCCTATAAAAAATATACTTTGAAGATTGGTCACAGGTAGAAACATCTGAGCAGGATAACACACTGAAAAGTATAATTCGTATTACGGCTTTTCCTCATTTCTTCCCAATGCCACCAATGTAGCTTTAAAAAAAGGAACGAATATGGCCTTGGGGTAAACAACAAAACAAAGTTCTAGAACATGGGGAGCTGAGACGCAAAGATTTCCATGAATTTCTGACTAGTAGTCTTAAGCTACCTGGTCCAAGTTTCAGGAGGTGAGAGTCAGGTCCATCTCAAAAACACCAAAACCAAATTAAAAATGAAAGACAAAAATCACAACGGGGGATGTAGTTAACTTGGCAGAATGTTAGCCTAACATGCACGAGGTCCTGGGTTTAATCCCCCAATTGCATAAAACTGGGTGTCATGGGAGAAGCCTGTAAATCCTGACAGGAGGATCAGGGGTTTCAGGCCAGCCTGGGCTATATAAGACTCAAGGCAGAGAGAGAAAGGGGAAAAGGAGGAGAAAGGGGAAGACAAATTATAAAAATAATGTGTAGATCCATACTGAAGTGACTAAAGTATTGCATTATGGCTGAATTTTAAAGCAGCAGGGAAGAGAAGTAAACAAAACAACATTGCTTTCTAAGCCGCTTTCGTCAACTCACGTGTTTTTGGCCTGTCCATCCTGGAAGCACATTTGTCCCACCAAAGCAGCAGACTGGTCCCCCAAACACTGAAATTTATAAATGACAATAAAAAATCCTGAGTCACAGGTTTCTTTTTGTGTATTTTAATTTATCAGGGAGTGAAATATCTATGCCTTACATTTTTTCCCATTGGCTTTACCCCCATTTGATAATCAAGAAAAAAGGCATCTTGAAACATAATCTCGTGTAACCCAGGCTGGCCTCTAACTCACTATGTGGCTGAGGCTAGACTTAAAGTTGGGACCCAAAGTATTGGGCTTGTACTGCATCACCACGCCAGTCTTAGAATTTCCTCAAAAGATTTTGAGTGACCAACCCTGTAGCACAGAAGAACAAGAAGTGGCCAGTGGTGCCGTTCTGACTTGTCCTCCCCAGTTTAAGAAAAGGCAGAAGGGTTAAGACCGAGGAGGAATGTAGGATAGAGGGGGAGGTGGGGATCGGGGTTTATGACAGGTAGAGAGTTGGTACTGATACTTACCCCAGATATTGGCACTCCTTCCAAGGCCCCAGCTTTCTGATAAAATTTTTAAAAAGGATTAGGAACAGTCACAAAATGTTGGCTCTACTAACATAACTTATACAGGAATGAAGAAGAAGAGCAACATGCCAAAGGATGTGAGCAGACAAGACAAAGCAAGTGTCTCAACTACGTGAGCAGGACAGAGACAGAGACTAGAAGGACTCGTAGAAATGACAAGAAGAGACATGGCATTGCAGAGGAACAGAAAACACTGGACTAGCGGTCAGGAGACATGGGCTCTAGCCCTGGTTAGTTAGTGTTAGGCCACAAGCAGGCTGCTGAATCGCTCTACACAACTCGTTTATTTACCAAATGACAACTGGGCTACGTGGTCACAGATCAAAGTTAGTGTTTTGATATTGCTGCTGCTGTTATGAAACAACATACGACATATTTTTAAATAACTATCAAACTAGCGTGGAACACAGTTTCCAGAAAGCTGCATTTTATCAACTCTTCTCTCTACTCAAACTGCTTTTAAATACCAAGAGAGCTTAGATTTCAGATATTTGTTCAAAGAAAGTTAAATTTAGACAAGTACCAGTTAATTTATGAATGATGTTTCTTATTTCAATCAGTATTGCTGGCAAGAAGTAAAGTGAGATTTCAGTGGCTGATTACCAAAACTTCATAAAATAGTTTTTGAAAAACTATATTACAAGGCTGAGGATATATCTCAGTGCTACAGCTATTGTATATGCTGGGCCTCAAGTCTGGTTCCCAGGGCCACAGCAGGGAAAACATTACAACAGAGCAATTTGTGCAGATATTAAGGAATTAGCGAGAAATTAAGGAATGTGATCCCTAAAGTAAGGATGATGTAGCAGAAAGAATACTGAATGAAAAATTTCAGACTGTCTCCTGAGCCTACCATTTGTGAGCAAATGGCCCTGGGATCTGTAACACCTAGCTGCTAACATGAAGAAGGTATCACTAGTACCCTCCTCATGTATCTTTGATAGTAGGAAACAACATTTTATATATATATATATATATATGTGTGTGTGTGTGTGTGTGTGTGTGTGTGTGTGTGTGTGTGTATGTATATACATATGTGTGTGTATATATATATATGTATATATATATATGGAAGCCCTTATCAAAATAGAAAATGCCCTCTAGATTCCTACTATTACTTTCTTTCTTTAATGCTTTCTAGTTAATTAAAGACTAGTTATTTTTCAAGGTTGGACTTTTAGTGCTAGGGATGAAACTCAGCGCCTACTGAAAAGTAAGCAAGTCCTCTACTACTGAGCTATGCTCCCCGCCTACAGCCTGATATTTATTATATATATATATTCTTTTAAAATGAGCCTGGATACTAATAAAGATTAGACTAAATAAAAGGCTTAACTATAATCATCAGGAAACCTAGAGGCTTTCTATCTTGATAATTTATTATAAGAAGTCTGCTTATACTTTCAAACAATCCAACTTTTAAAACAATCTAAGGAATGTTCAGGCATGTAAAGTGCTCTGTTTTCTTTATGGGGAAAGGCTTCTGGAGGATTCCAGGAGGGTCCTCTGAGGAAGCATGCAAAAAAAAGTGACAGTGCATTTCCAACTAACTGGTCTGAAACATTGGACAAGATACTAGAAAAGTAGACACACAGGCTATTTAAAAAGCATTTCTAATTTCCCTACTATGCTAAAGGCCAAAGTACACCACAACTGTACTTTGCAATGAGTAGCATCCAAGTCTCTGGAAACCTCCCCCAGAATTTCAGAAACATCTATTTTAATCTTAGGGAAAACAAATAAACAAGATTCTGCTTCCTTTCAAAAAATAAAATATGACCACAGCTTATAATATTTTGGAAGGTTATGCAAATTCTAGAAACATTTGTTTAGTGAATGGACTCATGCTTGTCTGAAAATAAATGGAAATGCACTGTATCTTTTTGAAATGAACAGGTAGCATAATCGGTGGATAGCCTACTCACCAGACTATGAGAGATTTTCTATAGTCAGCAAGGAGGAGAGAGGGGACAGAAGCATAATATTTTCAATGCCAGAGAAAACTAGGCCGATTAAATGTTTTCTTTCTATTAGTCTCTGAAGCTATTTCAAAAGTCACCTCTTTTGCTCTGGTCCAAGTGATTTTGAGATCATTCTGAAACTATGAAAGCACTATAGATAAGCAGGGACTATGCCTGCCTTAAGCAATTCCACATTGCCTTAAAAAGCCTTAGTCTACAAAGAACACTTAAAAATTCTTGCTCAAGCATCAGCTAGAGCATTTGGTAGTCAATTCTATTTTTATTAACTGCATGAATGGCATTCCTAATATTTTTCATGAAATGGCTAGTTTTGAAGCTTCCTTAAACTTATTCTTAAGTTTTATCATGAATTTCAAATTTGTGTGCTGAAATACCAGTTCAAAACCTCCTAAAGGTTTCTCTTCCTGAGACTTGACTACAGATTTTCAGTGATGCTAAGCACACTTACTTTTCTCCCTCTGGGTTTCAGTAAAATGCCCGTTATGGAAATTGCCTTCATTTGCAACCTAATTTAGAAACAGACTCTTTGCTGTCAGTTTCTTTGTTAAATTCTTCTGAACTGACAAAGAATGAAATATATAACAATGGTTCAGTCATTGAAAGGGATTAACTAGGAAAAAGAACACTATGAAGAGGGGAATAGTACCTGCTCTAGATTAAAAGCAGACATCACAGCTATTACAGTTATATGGAAGGGAAAACTGGCTTAAACATTCCCACACCACTGTTGAGAGTTAGGTTATTGATAATACTTCAAAATATTAATATTCAAAAGACAAAAACAATATTACTGAAAGAAAAGCCAACTCAAGTTTATAAATATAAAATCAATTGGTAGTAAGGACTTGAAGTTTTTAGTTATAAAGCCATTTAAAAACATTAAATCCTTATTTTACATACTATGGACATTCATAGAGAAAGTTCCAAATCCCAAACTATAAAACATAATAAAGTTGACTGTTGAATTCTAAATGGCAAAGATCTTTCTTTTTTAATAAAATCCCCTCCTCCTACTATTTATTTTACCATTAAGCCATAGATCTCAGAAGAACTCCGGACATTGGGAAGAATTTCCATTGGAATCCCAAAAAATCTGAAAAATAATAGCTTTGGGTATATAACACTGTTTGAATAAACATGGAAACATTTTAAATATAAATAATTAGAAAATAGGTACATCTGAGCATAGAATTCAATGGTGGTAAACATATTAGCCAGGAAAACATAGCGGTATGTTTGGGTATTAACAGTCCAACCTTAACCAACCAAATCACTACAAATTTTAAAGCATACTCAGAAAGCAACGAACTTTTCTAAAAGAGGCTGCTAATCCATAAAGAATAATTAATATGACCTGTTGACCTATGTGCTATGGTTGGCAAGCTGGCTCAGCAGGTACAGGCACTTATCACCAAACCTAAGGACCAGAGTTTGATTCATAGAATCCAAAGGGCAGCAGAAAAGTGACTCATACAGGTTCCCTCTGGCCTACATACACACATCATAGCCACTGTGTCCTTGAAAGTGAGTATGTACACTCACATATAATATATAAAGCTAAACACAAACACATGTGAGGGCGAGGGAAAGATGCCACCTAGAGGGCTGCCCCTGTCCCTCACCAGCTGCAGCACTAGGGAGAGTGGTACACCTGGCCTGGGTGGCCCTGAGGGTGGGGGTGGGGGGATGGGGGGTGGCAATGCTGGACAGCTCATCCTGGTGGTGGGGGGGGTGGGGCTGATAGGCTGATCAACCTTGCAACTACACAGGTCCAGAACCAGGGTTATGAGTTGACCAAGAAGAACATCCACTCCATCTATGATCTGGTGGAGCACATGAAGGGGCCGGTCCTGCAGATCCAAAGCTACAGATTCTCCATGACATAGGGCAACAACAGAGTATCCAAGAGGAGCCCCAGTGAGGCTGTAGCAGAAACCAGAGGCCTCGAACCAGACCAATGACTCTTTGCCATGAACCCTTGCAAGTGAAAATATATGGACAAAAGGATAACTCTCTGTGTCACACTACAGCTTCCAATATGAGATTCTTTTATTCTCTCTCAAATTTTATTTTATTTTATTTTGGGGAGGAGGTTGCAAGGGTGGATATGAAGGGATGAAGAGATGAATGAGATCGAGGTGCATGATGTGAAAGACACAAAGGATAAATAAAAAGAAAGCTAAAAAAAACCCCACACACAATAGAAGCTGTGTGTGGTGGTTCATACCTATAATCCCAGAACTAGTGAAGCTGATGCAAAGCAATCACCACAAAGTCAAGATTAGGCTGGGCCAAAAAATGTCCCCCCCCCCCAAACAACGAAACAAAAACCCACATCCGAAAACAGACTTGCAAACTGTAGTTGAAATGTAACAATGTTAGTATGCAACTGCCGTCTGCAAACACAGTAAGGTTTAGATTCTAAATAAATAATGTACACAAGAATGTACAGAAAAAACTGCATTGAGGTCAAACTGTAACTTACTCGCAGAGTTCCTTATCCCATTCCAAAGAGTGGATGTTGAAAAGCATCGTTCTACTCGCATTTGTTACGTCTGTACAGTGGACACCCCCATTGATTCCCCCTGTCAAACTCTAGACAGAACAAAAGGGACAGGTTAAATCTGAACTGAGCTGCACATGCGTTTATATACTGTCAAGGGCAATTATTAGCAGCAGGGCACATAAAACAAATGGAAGAACCAAACCTTTCAATTACTGAGGTTTCAGCAGCATTCAATAGAAATTCGAGCTGAGCTACATATGTAATTTGAAAATGTCTAGTAGCTGGACCTGCAAGATCCAGCTTATCAGGTAAAGGCTTGATGGACTTAAGTTAATTCTGGAACCTACATGGTAAAAAAGGAGAGAACTGACTCCCACAAGTTGTCCTCTGACCTCCATACACATGTCATGGCATGCACTCACCATCCCCCACACACAAATAAATGGAATAAAAAAAAGTAGCTACATTAAAAACACAAAAGAAATAGAACTATAAAATACACCTATAATTGCTGTATTTCATCTTATTCAGCCAATATGTCTAAAATGACATTTGAACACATAATCAATGAAAAATATTATTAATACATTTGACTTTCTTTTTTGTCTGAAATCTGCAGAATCCAGTGTGTATTTTATATTCACAATATACTATAGTTCAGAATAACAGCACTCAGAGGTCCATAGCCTCATGTGGCTACTCTCTATTCATGCAATTCTAGCTAATTTCTGATTCAACGAAAATCAGCACTGTTTTTAATCTTCTCTCTTTGGAAAATTCAGAGCCTTAAAATTTTGACTAGGTGGAATGTTACCGCCAAAGGTTTATGGAAAACTTTCTATATTCACTTTTTCTTTTTTCATAACACATCTTTTTTGCACACATCCTGAAAGCGGTTTGAAGTTTTCTATAACACCTTCAGACAGAGATAGATTGGAAATCCTGGATATAGTGACACATGTCTGCATCTCAGGACTCAGGAGACAGCTGTCGGAGGATTGGCACAAGTTCAAGTCTAATAGGGTCTATATAGTGAACTGCAGGCCGATCAGGTCTATATACTGAGACCCTATCTCAAAAAAGCCAAAACAGAAAAATGTGTCATATAAATATCTAAACCATTAATTTCTACTGGTCTGTGTTCAGCTCTGGACAAAACATTTTAATATTAACTTGTGCTATGATTTAGGTGAAATCCATGATTTCACAACAGAAAGCTATAAAATGTTGACCATGAAGGAGAAAAGTAGTTGCAGCATTTTAATACATGAAATAGTTATTTTTTATCTGGGCAGTGGTGGCGCAAGCCTTTAATCCCAGCACTCAGGAGGCAGAGCCAGGCAGATCTCCGTGAGTTCGAGGCCAACCTGGGTTACAGAGTGAGTTCCAGGACAGGCACCAAGACTACACAGAGAAACCCTGTCTCGAAAAAAAAAATGGGGGCTGGAGAGATGGCTCAGTGGTTAAGAGCACTGGCTGCTCTTCCAGAGGTCCTGAGTTCAATTCCCAGCAACCATATGGTGGCTCACAACCATCTGTAATGAGATCTGGTGCCCTCTTCTTGCACCAGGCAGAATATGCAGGCAGACATATAGGCAGTATGTATACATAATAAATAAAATCAATCTTTAAAAAAATAGTTATTTCTTCTTAGAAATAACTAGTGGGATAGAAGGAAATGCTAGGCTTGAGAGAAAAGCTACCTAAATGACATGCTCCAATGATAAGACTTATGAAATATGGTTTTGGTAATTATCTTCTGCTCTCACTCAAATGAAACAAGAAAAGTAAAAAGGGAAGTAGACAAAAATGTCTCTCAAATGGAGACAGACATTCTGCTGCTTCGAGTAGTTTTTCCTCAATAATGATGCTAAATCAAAGTCTAAAATGTTGGACAAAAATAGTAGGTAGGACAGTTAAAAAAATCCCCCAACCATTCTCTGTGCATTCATTACATTTAAACATACCCAAATGAGCCATGAATCAATGGTCCCAAAAAGAGCTCTATTTTCTTCAACAGCCTTTTGAACCGTTTTCACGTTGTCAAGGAGCCAACGAAGCTTCACCGCGCTGAAGTAAGTGCTAAGTGGAAGGCCTGTCTTGGACTAGAACAGTTCCACAGTGCAGTCAGTAAATTACACCTACCACAGTTGAAAGCAAAACTTCCAAAGAAAAGAAAACAACAACAACAACAACAACAACAAACTGCTCAGTGGATTGTCTAAAGACGCTTCAAATGAAAGTACCTTTCCTATCCCATGGTACAGAGAAGCATGCTCATGACCAAAGAGCAGAACGATTACGTTTGCAGTTCCAAGAGTATCCACGTAAGCAAGGTAACGAGAAAACTAAGTGACACACCATCTTTTAATTAGATAGTGACAGTGCAATGTCAGTTTGCAATAAATCGCTCATCTGTCGATCTAAACCAAAAGTCTGCACTTTATTTTTCTTTTCATGATAGACTGTGAACTTAATAGTCATAAATTAATAACAATAGCAAGAAAACTACTTTCAAACACATAATTTAATGACATACCATATTTGTGTATACACATACACATACATTCATACATACATACATACATACATACATACATACATACATACATACCTATTCAAATATCAGTGGAAAATAAATAAATAAAGCAGAGGTCAACGACATGCCAGATTAAAACCATACAGAATTGCTGTCCATAAGAAAGCAGCTGGCTAAAGTCAGCACATACAATGACTGGAAGAAAATGGAACTCATGTATGCTTATTGCTCTTTCTTGAGAATGAGTGAGGTCCAATTCTTGTTAGCATATTAAATATCCAATTTCTTTATAAACTTCAAGTAAAGGGATTAAAGATGTAATTAAAGTAACATGAAAGTGATACAATTAGCTTTCTCTCCTTCTTATCCTATGCCCCTATTCTTACCTCATATGAACATACGTCATGAAAAAACTAAAATCATAGCTGATGTGCTATACTGATACGTAGGTGCCTATAATCTCAACATTTGAGAGGGAGAAGCAAAAAGATTGCCGAGGAGCTGGAGAGAGGGGCTTAGCACTTAAGGCACTGGCTGTTCTTCCAGAGGACCCCTGTTTCGTTCCCAGTACCCACATGGCGTCGAACACCCTCTTGCCTATGTGGGCACCAGGCATGCATGCAGTGCACAGCTAATACATGCTGGCAAAACACCCAGACACATAAAATAAAAGGTATAGAAGAGGATTGTTGCAACTTGAGGCAGGCCTGCTTGGTATATACAGTGAGTTCCAAGTCAGCCAGGGAGGGCTACACAGTAAGACCCTGTCTCAAAAAATGCTTTCAAAATTTTTTATTGAAAAAAATCTTCATACAATATATTCCGATCACAGTTCCCTTCCCACAGCACCTCCTCACAGCCCCCCACCCACTCAACTCCATGTGCTTTCTCTCTCTCTCT
>CABHPH010144680.1:0-64908 GCA_902168325.1 Peromyscus nudipes
TCAACCTTCCTAATGCTGCGACCCTTTAATACAATTCCACACATTGTGTGGGATGACCCCCAACCATAAAATTATTTTTGTTCCTATTTCATAACTGTAATTTTGCTACTGTTACAAATCATAATGTAAATATCTGATATGCAGAGGATCTGATATATGGCCCCTGTGAAAGGGTCCTTCAACCCCCAAAGGGGCTGCAACCCACAGGCTGAGAACCACTGATTCTCAACAAGCACAAAGAATGAAAACCATTATCAGAGTAGAAGTTAATTGGTTAATTAAATATAAAAACAAAAGAGTTTATCCGTAAAAACCAAAGATCAGTTCTTTGAGAGGGTTAGCAAAGCTGACAAACCGTAAGCTTGATTACAAGCAGACCACCACCACCACCACTCAAATGCCCAGACTCATAAATTAAGGAGGGAAATTCCACTGACTGTAAACAAAGGGCTCCAAAGGAAATCCAGGAGCGACTGGCCCCAACAAAGTGGATAATTCAGATGGAGTTGTCAGCTTTCTAGACAAACTACCAAAGGTGACTCAAAAGGAGCATGGTTCCCATTCGTGTGACTTTAGGCTCCACTGTCCTATGGGGAAGAGAGCATGCTTCTTTTTCCCCCTAGCATAATATGGTTATTAGTTATTTCAGAATTTCATGCAATGTATCCAGATCAGACTGGATTCCCATTCATCCCAGGTCCACCCTCCCACCTTTGCATTCTCCCCTACCCCTGCCTAAAAAACAAAAACAAAAAACCACCAAGTCCAATTATGTTGCCCATATACTCCCAGTGGCCAGCCTCTTAAAGAAAACTGAGTCCTTCCCCACCCCCACCCCCACTCCCACCAAAAGTCATACACTGTGAAGACTCACACTTCAGCATTCCAATCACAATTTTTGTTTTTCGGGTGTTTTGGGGTTTTTTGTTTTGTTTTGGTTTGGTTTGTTTTGGTTTATTTATTATTTTGGTTTTTCAAGATAGGGTTTCTCTGTGTAGCCTTGGCTGTCCCGGAACTCAGTCTATAGCTGGCCTCGAACTAATAGAGCTCCACCAGCCTCTGCCTCCTGAATGCTGGGATTAAAGGCATTTGACACCACCGACTGGCTCCCTACCACAATTTTTAAGGACTCTTCAATAGCTTCCTGTCTGGATTTTTTCTTTTTCTGTCAAGGGAGGGGGGACAGGTTGTCACAGAAGTCAATGTCTCTCCTTCTCAGTTATGAGTCTGCAGTCATCAATACCATTGCATTTAAAAAAAAAAAAAAAAAAGCTTCCTTCCCCATAGCCGCTGCCTGCAGCACAGATCTCAGACATTAACATGTTTTCCTGCTGCCAGCACGGATCGTGGACATCAACATGGTTTCTGAAGGCATCACAGACATCAGCATGGCTACAGCACAGACCCTGGGAGTTCCTCCAGGAGAGTCAATCCGGAAAATGAACCACCCTTCATCTTGGACATCCTGCTGGCTGCTCAGTCAGGGTGAGCTGGTGCCCCGTTCCACCATCTTTCCCACTCTATTGCACACTCATTCACTAGGCTGGCACTGCAATCTGCTGTGTGTCACACAGTATATTATTTTGCCTGAATAGCCACACATGCCAATACTTCTTGCAACGAGTCATTGACCTGGTTCAAGGTTTCCGAAGCACCATAAATGCAGGAGTCACTGAGACTCATCCTGGATACCCTGTTGTTGCCCGGAGTCAGGGTAAGCGATCATGCGGCTGGGCATCGAATCCAGGGTCAGAACCATGGGAGTTCCAGGCAGTTGCACACCTCCCTGCCCTGAGTACTAGAGGTCTCACCAGCACCCCAGGCATCGTGCTTGGAGAGGGTCAAGTGGGGGCACCAACCTAGCAGGCTGCAACAGCGTGAGGCCAGCCGGGTGGTGGCCCGAGAACTGGTCCCACTTGGCAGTGACATGCTTCATTGTCTGCCATGGCATCCCACACCTGTCACCACTCTCTAGTTCTGCTTTTCTCCACCACATGCGCCACCCCGTTCTGCCATCTTCTTTTCCAGTTCCATGAAACCAGTTTTTAAAAGCATCTTCCCATTAAGTGCTACCCTTTTTAGTTGTTCCAGAGATAGTGGGTACTCTGTGGGCTCACCCTCTGCCACCAAGGCTCCCCGCAAACCCCCGATGGGTCTCTCAGGCTCCTTGGAGCAGCCGAAGCCCCACGGGTGCCAGTGGCCCCTGACATCTTGGATCTGTCTCTCCAGGGCACGCTTCTAAGCAGAGGTGTATCTCTTCCACGGAACTGGAAAGTAACCAGTCCCACGCCTGGAGCTGCTTTAGGTTCTTCAGGCCTCCGACTCAACAGGTTGAGAAAGGAGTTACAGAGCTGGAAGGTATGGCTGACCCAGACTACTGAGGGTGGAGGTGAGCTACCACTCCATACTGGAAGTGCAGGGATCCTCTAGGCCTCTCTTACCATTACTACACCATATAACTAAGGCAATGAGAGACCAGAGCCAACCAATTCAGGCAGGAAGTTAAACAGTGCAGGCTTGCTAGGTCCAAAGTGGGCTCCAAAATGGCAGTGCTGATGACAACAGAAAGGCCCCAGAAGGTTTTCAGAGACACCAAACACACGAAAAGCAGCTAAGCATGTGAGTCTGCGCAGATCTTCACCCACTAATGCTCAGAAGTCTGCCTGTGATCCCTAATGCAAGAATGAGTTTGGACGGAAATAGTCACCTCACTGATCGTAACTTGCCATGACACAGAACAAGGCTCAGTGTCAGGTCCCTTCTTCCTTAGCAATGACACAGTGGTGTCTATAATACCAGTGGTAGTGAGCAGGATGTGTGGTTCCCTTCCAAGCAACAGGGAGGTTAACATCAAACTTTATGCTGATGATAGGGTTTATGAAAGACAAGGAGGGAGCCTCAAGACTCTGTGAGTCCTCTGTGTGGGGAGATAGCTCACTTGGTAAACGCTTGCCTTGCAAGAGTGAGGACCTGAATTCAGTCTCCAGAGTCCACAGATAAACAAGCTGAGTGTGGTGACACATGCTTATAATTCCACTGCTAAGAAGAGACAGGCATAAAGCATATCCCTGGGGTGCAAATTTCTTAGGCCAGTCAGCCTAAGCCATTTGATGAGTCCAGGTCAGTGAGAAACCCTGTCTAAAGGGGTGTGGTGGAGAGTGGACAAAGAACAACACCCAAGGCTGTCCTCTAGCCTCCACACAGCAGGCATGCACATGTATGAACACACACACACACACACACACACACACACACACACACGAAGTATGAATCCTGCTGGCTGACTACTAGAAATATAATTTCAATATGAATTGTTTCTCTGCCATTCAGCCCTGAGCTTCACCTCACCCCCTACGCATCAAGGGCCCCAAGTCTGAGCCAATTTTTTCCTAAAATCTAGGCAAGTCAGAGGCAGATGTTTCCATGGGCTTCAGAGTTCTCCATAGATCTCCAAAGCTGTCCAGTCCGACTCCTTACAGGTGATCCAGGAATCTGCAGTTTTCAGAAAGCCCTCACCCAGGTAATTGCGGCTAGACCTATAGAGCCTGTGGTTTTAAGTGTGAAGGACAAAGGGATGGGTTCTCCAAGTTCTGCTTAGATGAGAGTCAGTGTAGGGAATTCCCCAAAGAAAACTGCTCTGATGGTATCACCTTGAAGAGGAAGCAGGGGAGAGTCATTGTGAATGTACTTAAGCTCAGACAAAAGGGTGCTTAGGTTTGGGGAAGTACTGTTTTGAGTAAAAGGATTTAAGATAAATAAATATTTTGGATTTTTTTTGGTAGATGCCCTCCCAAGAATACTTGGCTCACTACTTCTTGAGTGTGATAAAATCCTCAAGACAACTCAAAGCGAGGATCCCTTCTAATAAGTGAACTTCATGAGTAAGTTATTGAGTGTCATCATTAACTGCTAATGTGATCCGGGGGACAAAATTGGAAGGTGGATGAGAACAGGGCCAGAGAGACCTCTCAAAGGCTGAACTCAGGCCCCAGCCAGGGCTGCTGGCACTAGTATTCTAGGGCATTGGTGACATCTTGATTGGATTCAGTGATACCTGGGGGATTAGTAAAGCCCACTTCTTTCCATAAGGGTATTTCCCGAGATGATTGGCATGTTGGAGTACAGATAAGAGGGTAAAACCCTGAATGTGGGTGGCACCATCCAGTAGGATGGGGAATATGCTAGTTTTTCACTTAGACTATAATTTTCTACAACAGTAGAGTAGAAGTTTTTCATAAATGAGCTGTAGCCTTTGAACCCCTCTTGATAATGTGGCATTTTGAAAAGGAAAGGACCCAACACTGCCTTGTTGTGTGTCATGGTGGAGAAGCTATGGTCAAGTGGCTGTTTCTACGCATCTTGGTTCTTACACCAGGATCAGCTTTCACCCTTGTGCTAGATAATGTTTGGTGGTATCCATGTGAAGCCAAAATGTCACCCAGGAGCAGACATGTGTTGTTCGTCCACATACCTCTGGCCACTGCTGTCTCAGAGGACCCTAGACCTTAGACTAGCCTACCCAGAGACCGAGGGTTGGGAAACCACGGAGAAGGCATTAGGTCTGCCGACATGGTCTGACTCCATAGGTAGAAGCAGCAAGTAAAGTATGTCAGGTGCCAAAACCAAACTGAGAGGCCAGTCCCAGGTTGAAATATAAGCTGCAATTTCTCACCTAAGAGTTGTCACGGCCAGGGTCCCTTTACATCAGACCAAGCAAAGGACTTCTATGCCCTGGAATCACTGTCACCCTTCACCTCCAATCCAGGGCACCAGGTTTGGTGTCAACAGTGGGATGAGCTCGCTCTGTGCCTTGGGGAGGGTGGGATGCTGAAAGCAGATTCAGATTTTGTTGTTGTTGTTGTTGTTGTTGTTTTGGTTTTGTTTTGGTTTTGTTTTTTTTTCGAGACAGGGTTTCTCTGTGTAGCTTTGGAGACTGTCCTGGAACTCAATCTGTAGACCAGGCTGGCCTTGAACTCACAGAGATCTGCCTGCCTCTGCCTCCCGAGTTCTGGGTTTAAAGGTGTGTACCACCACATCCAGCTCAGACTCAGATGTTTTAAGTGGCTTATTAAAAGCTTCTGGGACATGGTCTTTGGGCTCAGATGGTGCCTGGCCAAGAGCTCACACCATCGCTCTTCATCAGTGCAGTAGTGCAGATGAATGGAGAGGTCTCTCTTTTGTTTGACAACTTTGTGCATCTGTTTTAATGAACTTCCGGAGAAATGCCATCAGCACAGTAAATCTGAACGTTGTGGAGTTTATCAATTAGGACAAGGGTGTATGTTTTAAAGAGCATCCTACTGAAGAGAGCTGTCAAATAAATAGTGGTACAGGTAACTTAGGGGCAAGAAGTCACAAAGTGATGGAGAGCCAGGGCTCTAGATTAAACACACGAGGAACACCCAGCACCAGCCCATCTCAGGAAAGATGGACAGCCTGTGGAAAAGACACTCTTGTAATGAATGAAGTACCACATATCCTGGGTCAGGATGAGAGAGAGGCCAGCTTCTCATTATTCCTTTTTACCAACAACCTCAACCTGAGGCTGAGATCTGGGGGGGAATTGGGGACTGATAAGATAGCTCTGTTTGTAAAGTTCTTGTTGCATAGACATGAGGAAAAGAATTCATATCCCCAGCACCCACATAAAAGCTGGGTGCCACAGTGTGTATCTGCAGTCCCAGCTCTGGGGAAATGAAAACACGTAGTTGGAGTTTTCCTGTGTCCACCTGGCTCCTGCAGCTGCTCAGACCCAAGTAAAAACACAGAGACTAATATTACTTATAAACTGTATGGCCGTGGCAGGCTTCTTGCTAGCTAGATCTTACATCTTAAATTAACCCATTTCTATAAATCTATACCTTGCCATGTGGCTCGTGGCTTACCAGTATCTATACATCTTGCTTCTCATGGCAGTGGCTGGCAGCATCTCCTGACTCAGCCTTCCCCTTCCCATGATTCTCCTCTCTCCTTATCCTGCCTATACTATACTTCCTGCCTGGCTACTGGCCAATCAGCGTTTTATTTATCAGTCAATCAGAGCAACACATTCACAGCATACAGAAAGACATCCCCAGCAGAGACATGAGACAGGCCAGCCTGGATAGACAAATTAGCAAGCTCCAAGTTCCATGAGAGACCCTGTCACAAAGAGTAAGGCTGGGAGTGCTTGAGAAAGGCACCCAACACTAACCTCTCACCTCCAGACACATGTGCAAGCATACACACGCACATGTGTATGCACACATACATGAATACATATGCACACACATACACAAAGGAAAAAATGAAATAATTTTGTCAGTAGTCACAAAGTGCTTTGGCAACTAAACATTTTCTTAAGCTAAATATGCTGCCCCAGTAAATGCCCCATGCAGCTGTAAGCACAAGATCTGGCAACAATCAGAGATGCCAACAGCAGCCTCTGGATGCCACCTACCCAGTTGGCAGGGAGAGGCTTAGCAGGATGGTCAAGCCTTAGCCTGGTAGACCTTGAAGCAATGTCACAGAAACCCCCAGTCAAAGGTGGCCCAGAGGGCTGCTCTGAAGTGTGAGCCTGGTACATTGCCGGGCAGTAACATGAAGGGAAGCTCTGATCATTGCCGTTTTAATTTACATTTTGCATGTGTGTTTTATAATGGTTGCCAATATCAGTGTATAAGTACAAATGGAACTTGCAAATACATAAACATTACAATACACACTCAACGTTATTTACTGGTGGGAGACATGATCCAAAAAGCCTGATGGTAACACTATGGTCCTTGTTACTTGCACCTGCTTGGATGGCTGTCAGCCCTTTCCTGTGTCTACCAGGCCTCTCACACTGAATGCTGAGAGAGGGTATTGGGAACTACTGGAGATCCCTTGCCACTGAGTTCAATCCATCCCAGGCTGCTGTGGTGAGATCTCTGGGAGTCCCAGGCTTCTTGGGAGTAGATCCAGAGAGGCTCTGTAAGGACAGAATCTTTTTTTATCTTTTTATACTTTATTTATTTGTATTTTATGCACATAGGTGTTTTGCCCACATGTATGTCTGTGTGAGGGTGTTGGATCCCCTGGAAGTGGAGTTACAGACAGGTGTAAGCTGCCATGTGGGTGCTGGGAATCGAACCGGGGTCCATCTGTAAGAGCAGCCCGTGCTCTTAACCACTGAGCCATCTCTCCAGCCCCAGGACAGAGTTTTGAGAAGACCTTTCTCTAGAGTCCCAGCTACATCTTGCACCAGCTGCACCAGTTTGAGAGAGCAACTCTGAACTTCAAGTTCATCTTCCCTAAATGAGGGAGACGCTCCCCGTGGCATTATGATAAAGATCGGGTGAGCTAAAGGAAGACATGGGTTTTGAGGGATCGTGAAGCCTATTCCTTCACAGGCAGGCAACTGGGTTAGGAAAGCCTCGCAAGCATCAGCATCTAGGCCTAAGGAGGGCTTGACAGTCTGCTGAACCTCATGCTGAGAGGCCTGCCCACACCAAGCCAGGCTTCCACTTAGGTGGACCAAAAGTTACACGCATGAAAGTGGCCAAGATACCTACTCCACTCCCTGTGCCAGCAGCTGGAGAAGGCAAAGGCCGCTGACCTCTGCAAATCTCATGTTGGCTCCGGCCATAGACAATAATGGGCCTCATTCAATCTGCCTCATGCATTTCCACCCCACCCTGGCACCCAGCCCCTCACATCAGCCATCAGTCACTCCCACCATCCTCAGATGCCTGCATCTGCTGGGAAAGTTCAAAGGGCACTTTCACTCTTAGATTCTTCTTGTGGGTCCCCACCAGATCTCAGGGAAGATAACATGCACATAGAGACAAGCTCTCCTTCGTGGCACCCCAAGATCCTCCACCTGGCAGGCAAATGCTGACTCCCACCCCTTGCTTCCTCATCTTGGACCCAGGCTTGGATCCATTCAGGAAATAGGACAAGCCACGGTTGCTTTGCCTGGCCACAGGGTCAGAGGCCTTGGGACTTCTGGATCTAACCCTGAAACATCTGGAAATACTTGAATACTTAAAACACACCCTAGCCTTTACACTTCCCGTCACCTCAGTCACTTTGATGCATACACAACCCCAGGTCAAGGCTCCCAGCTGGTCTCCTTCAGCTATTCCCTCTTGATCTGTTTCCTCTTAAGTACTGCCAGAGAACCCTGACTCGTGTGTCAATCCCAAAGGGGCCAAAAGAGCTCATGCCCCTGCAAAGCAAGAGAACAGTTTGCTCCAGGGTTTTGTGAGGATGAAGGAGAGTGAGACAAGCTTGTCTTTGCCTGAATCCAGGACCAAAAAAAAGATCAGTGTGGGTCAGAGACATCTGTCCCCTACGGCCACTGCACAGGCTACAGAGAAGCTGACCCAGCTGCTTCTGTGGGGCTAGGTTGTGCCTCTTACTGTTCCTTGTGGATTCAAAGTAAACACACCTTCCTGAACTGGAGGCATCTTGTGCTTGGGCACATGGATCATTCACTCCATTCCATGTCTCCTAGAGCCCAGTTTGGTCCATGGCACACAGAGCCATTCCCGGATACTGAAACAAGACCTTAGGACAAGCCACATCAAACTTAGCAGTGTCTAACACAACTGGATACTCAGCGCTCCCCACTTGACTAACAGACATCCTGCTCCTGTCCCTCCCCTGGATGACACCCCCAAAACACCTAGATGATCCTAAAAGTCAGCGCTGAGCCTCGGAGACCTAGTCCACAGTGCCTACTAGAAATGTAGCTTTTACTAAGTGAGAGTTCACCCTGGGTCCCAGGAAGAGGTAAGTGAAATGAGAGACAGACAACACCATAAGGGCCAGCTTCTCCCTATCTGTGTATGCGTTTACTATGAGAATGCCAAAACCAGGTCGTCTGTGGTTTCACCCCTAGGTGACACATTTCCCTATGTGGATGCCCTGGCCAGGCAATCTGGGCTGCCTGTGAATAGAAAGCAGGGTATCTGGGGAGATGGTATGGTGGCAAAGCACCCACCCGTCATAAGTAAGGCCTGGGTTCGATCCCCAGCCCTAGGAAGTATGGGGAGGCTATGGTGTCACTTAGTGGTAGAGCGCACGCTTACCCTGCACCGGCTAGGTGTTCAGAGCCAATCCTAAACCTATGGAAAGAACAATATAGTGTAGCTGCTCACTGGGATGTGAAAGTGGTTGGTAGACGGAATATTCTCTTCACCTGGGTGCTGGTGTAAATGTTTGCAGGGAGTCTTGGTCAGATTCAGACTCCTTTGAACAAAGGAGGGTTACTATCTGCCTGGATTCCATGTAAAATGTCATTGGCACCCACCCACCTCCCTCTGTCCCTCTTCATCTGGACAGAATCCCAGACACCAACTTCATGACGCTTGCCTTCTACAGCTGCTCCAGGTTCCAGGAAACTCAGGAAGGGAAGCAAACGGGAGCCACAAAGGAGTCAAGATTGTGGCAAGCAGAGGAGACGCTAAAGTCAGGCCAGAGCCCTTGGGGACAGTGGGGAGAGTGTGGAAGTCGTGGCCCCGACCCAGAGCAGTGCTCACCGTGAGCCAAGCTAGGCTGCAGGCCCCTCACTTGTGTGAACTTGTAAGCTCCTCTACCTAATTAAATATTTATTCTTGTTCTAAGAAAGCCTCTAAAAGATGACTGGGTAAACATGGTGATGATGAACGCCTGTCATCTCAGCATTCCAGAGCAGAAAACAGGAAGATCTTGAGTTTGAGACCAGCCCGGGCTCGTAGTGAGCTCCCAGGCCAGCCTGGACTACAGAACAAATTTCTAGCTCCAAAATTCAAAGGCTGGGGCTGGAGAGACAGCTAAGCTGTTGAGAGCACTTGTTGCTCTTGAAGAAAACCTGGGTTCGGACCCCAGCACCCACATAGTGGCTTTACAACCACCCATAACTCTAGTTCCAGGGGATCTGATGCTCTCTTTCGACTCCTTGGGTACCACCCACGTGTGGTACCCAAACATGGAGGCAACACAAATACATACATAAAATATAAACAAATCTTAAATTTTTAAAAAGTTAAAAAGCCTCCAAAATCACAGAAACCTCACACCTCAGAAAATCTGGGTCTGTCTCAACTCTCAAGTAGCCTCCCCTCTACTCTGGGAGAGAAAACCATCTTTCCCTGTGATGGTTAATATCAGTGGCCAATCTGACATGATCTAGAACTACCAATGAGACAAGTGTTTGTACACTGAGTTAACTGATACAGGAAGACCCTGAATGTGGCCAACCATCTCATGGACTTGGTGCCTAGATTGAATAAAGAGAAGAAAACAGGGCTAGGAGATGGCTTAGTGGGTAAAATGTTTGCTGTGCATACCTGAGGACTTGGGTTCAGATTCCCAGCACCCAAGCAAAATAAGAAAGAGAACAATAGAGGGAGATACCAGATGTTGACCTCTGGCACCAGCCTGTGTGTACTGGTACACACACACACACACACACACACACACACACACACGTTGTGTTTTTTAAGGAGAAAACAAGCTTAACACCAGCATTCACCTCTCTCTGTCTCTCAACTGTAGATGTAACATGACCAGCCACCTCATCCTCCTGTCACGGCGACTTCTTCACTATGATGGACGACATTCTCGACATTCTCAGACTATGAGCCGGAATAAAGGCTTCCCTCCTTAAATTGCTTTTGTGTCAGTTGTCCCAACAGCTAGAAAACTAATATACTCCTAACCCCATAACCAGCACCCTCCACCTTGCAGCCTCATCCCATGACTCCTGCCTGCCATTGTCCTGTCAAACCCAGAGTGGATGGGCCCAATAAGTTCCTGCTTCAAGGCCTTGGCTTAGGGTCTTGTCCTGTCTGCCTTTCGTTTAATCCGACTCACCTTTCAAGGCCACAGCACATCCTGCCTTCAGCAGGAAGCCACCATTCAAGCCCCAGAAAGAGTCGACACTGCCACATTCAGGATGTCCCTCTGTCACTGCCTTCTCTGGTTGCTGCAGGGTCCAGATGGATTTACCCATGTCTGTGTGCCCAGAATCTGTATTCCCAGCTCAACGACCCTCCCAGGCGAAGGGTGAATGTTTCTTTAATGCATAAGTCCATGAGCAGGGCTAGTTCTGGAGAACACGACTGAAAAGGCCAGAGTGCAGTCCTAGGATCACACCAGAGTGGCTGTCATACTGTGGCCAGGCTCCCTACAAAACCGTCTGCAAGCTCCAACAGAGCCCCGAGAAACCATTCCTGTGATCTGTGCGCCCCCTAGAGGCTGAAATGATTCCTTCCTCCAAGAAATGGAAGACAACAGGCAAAGCCCTATCTTTGGGGTTTAGTCCTATTTAGCGTTAACTCTCAGCTTGGCAGTCTAGAGTTACCTGAGAAGAGTCTCAACTGAATGATTGTCCACATCAGATCGGCCTTTGGGCATATCTGTAGGGCATTGTCTTGATGGCTGAATGATGTAGGAGAGCCCAGACCATCGTGGGCAGCGCCATTCCCTGGTCAGGTGGGCCTATGCTATATAAACGACCAAGCATTAGTCAGTGAGTGAACCAGAAAGCAACAGTCTCCTGTGGTTTCTGCTCCAAGTTCCTGCTGCTTGAATTCCTGCCCTGACTTCTCTCAGTGATGGACTGTGACATGTAAGACAAAATAAACCATTCCTTCTCCTAAGTCCTAAGAAGACACTTTTGATCAGAGTGTTTTATCACAGCAACAGAAATAAGGAAAACAGAACGTCTTACATGCTAAGAAGCCTAAGTTGCATAGCTTCTAAAATCCCATGGAATGATGAAAATGTATCTTACCCGGGGCCCCTGAGACCCCTATCCTGGGTCTTGTTCCACAGACAGAGTGGTCTCCATACCTGCCTATGGGCTCTCAGAGAAGAAAAGGGAAAGCCATCCATGATTCCTGGGTTTGACATTCCTGCCTGTGGCTTCCAAGGCCATTGTGGCAGTCTTTGGTCCCAGGGCCTTTAAGCTCCTGGACATGTGCTAGGTCTAGGATGCACTTACAGATCAAGTTCTGCAGGGGATCACCACAGCTGGTTCCCTGGGTGCTAGTTGTTCCCTGATCCTGGGTTACCAAGGAGACTACACCAGCAGCCTTACTCTGTCATACACTACAACGACCATTCCAGACATGCTGTCTCTGGTTGGAATAAGACATTGTGCTTCATTTGATCTGGACAATTCCACATTTCTACTTGAAGGCGATGTTTTTCTGCAGGCCTGACCTTCTAAGGGTTCCTCCTGGCTCCCTCCACCAATAACACACACCTAGTCATTTCCCTTTGCAACCCCCCCCCCAGCTCTTGAAGGAACCCGAGTCAGACCCTCACTGTAAATAAGCCATCCACACCCTTTCCCTGCATTTCACATCTGAGAAAACATTCCTGTGATCTGTGCGTCCCCTAGTGACAGAATTGGTTCCTTCCCCAAGAAGGGAAGGGCTCTTACTTGGAAGCCTAAATTGTGTACGTACAGCCTCTATAGCTGCCTCTTCTGGTAAGTCTTCCTTGGTTGTGTAGTTAGTCAATTGCTACACACTGTTGTTTTGCCAAACTAGAGAATGACAGTAGGTCCGAGAGTCACTACAGACAGGTCTCTGGTGGAGGGGACAAATGAAGGGAGGGTCCTTTCCAGAGAAGTGTGACACGATGCTACAAGGCATAAGTTGGGGGGAGAGGTTCTGAGAACTCTGCAAGGAACCCAGATTTTGGGGTACCACCAAAAGGGCTCCCTGGGGACAGGGATAACGTTATTGCTACGGCACATCTACACAACTGGGTGACAGTTCGGCATCCAGATGCAGGGGCTGCTGTGGTTGCTCCAGGGTCAGAGTTCCGTTGGCTCAGCTGTGACAGATACTGTGCAAGGAAATGATGGGGTTTCTCCAGGGGCCTGAAAACAAAACCAGGAAGGGGCTGAAGTTAAAGAGACCCGAGAAGTCAGGACACTCAATTCCTTCAGAGGAGGAAAAATGGTTGTAACAAAGGAGAGACCAAAAAAGTAGAACTGGACAATGGACCACTGAGCACTGAGTTTTGTGAGGCCACAGGGCCATTCTGTGAAGTTAAACACAAACATCATAAAAATAAATAATTCTGCTCACCCTCAGTTCAGCTGCATGTCTAATTTAATAACTGACTCTGGAATCAGGCTAACCACAGGTACAACACCAAACTCTGTTGACCCTGTGACTGGCTGGCAGAAGGCCAACTACTCAGGACAGCTAATTAGCTGTTCTACCTAAGCAGAACATGGTTACAATCATTAAAAAGAATTTCTAGGCCTGTGATCCAAGCTACTTGGGAAGCTGAGGCAGGAGAATTACAAGTGCAGGGTCTGCCTTGGGCATCTTAATAAGACTAGAAAATATATATGGGTTGAGTCTGTCTGTAGCTCGGTGGTAAGAAGACTATCTAAGAGGCCTTGGGTTCAATACCCAGTAAATAAGAAAATAAATAATCTCAAGCACATGGCAGCAGTTACTCTGTCATGGGGTTATTCTACTGAAGCAGGGAGTCATCTTCCTTGGCACATTTTTGGCTGCTGCTCAGCTCTGGGCTGTCTCGTGCCCCCTTGTGCCGGGTCTGCCCCACCTTGCACTGAGGTTTCTCTATAGCAATATCGGGCTTGGTATTCACCCAGGACCAGGTGTAGGGGAGAGTCCTGTGTTGGGATGGGCCCTGGGTGGAGTGGGAGTATGCAGATCTGGACCATCACAGCGTGGACACATGGAGAAATGCTGGAATTCCAGATAGGAGGAGCCCAGCTAGGGTAGAGGCCTGTGCCAAGGGCTGGGCTTATACAGTCTACCTGGTCAGAAATACACTTTATGAACATCTGAGAACTCAGAGTATGAGGAAGCATGGGGTAGGAGCATCTTTCTCTCCTAGAGTAAGGGCAGAGCGGATGAGGCAAGCGCCTACGTGCTTGGCAGGGTACCTGGACCCACCTGTAACTCCAGGACTGGAGCACTGTGTCCTGCAGTCAGGGTAGCCTGTAGGGACCAGGAAGAAACTGGGGGAGGGTTCAGCGTGTAAGTGTGCTTGCCACCAAGCCTGAGGACCTGCGTTTGATCCCCGAAATTAACAAAGTAGAAGGGGAGACCAACGTCCACACAGAGCACTTAGGAAGGAAGCAGGGGTGAGGACCACAAGGGGGCAAGAAAGGCGAGTCACAAACAGGATGGGAAAGACAACAGGACCAGGGTAGAGAGTGTGAGACTCTCCCCAGTAAGAAACTACGTGAAATGATGTCTCCATAGCAACACACTACACAGCTATCGGGCCACCATCTTCTGTTAAAAACACAAGCCACAGAATGTGGTCTCCCAGTGTGGTGGCCTTCCGGGATCCTTCTGTCTTAGTAAGACTTCCAGTGTGGCTCCATCTCTACTACTTTGCTACTTCACCTAGAGAAGCCGGACCGGGTTCCCTGAGTCCCGCCTCAGTCCGGGTGCCCATGGAACGCTGGGGTACTGGTAGGAACCCAAACAACTCCCTGTGTACCAACTTCCACGGTGAACAGGAATGGTGAAGGGAGCTGAGGCCTTTCTCCACACTGAGAGTCCCAGCCTTGCTTCCACGCTGAGAGTGGAGACCCTCTCTCGCCTCTCCATCTCGCAATCAACTCCGGTGCTAATTAAAGCCACTGTCTAATGAAAATGCCAAGCAGGACGTATAGGCCTGGAACGGTGTGAGCTGGGGGTTTGCTTCCTTCTCTTGGGCTTCAGCCCATGTTGCAACAGTTAGGTCATAGGCCTGCCCTATGCAGCCAGATCTCACGGCGGCTACCCGGAACTCCCACAGTCCCAGCAACGACAGCACGCAGTTCACTCAAGCCGTAGCTCCTTTGATTTGCAACTGGGAACCAGGCTAATGGGCAAAGGAAGGACAAGGGCTTCATCCATCCAAGCGCTCTCTCCCTCCCTCCCTCCCTCCCTCTTCTTTTCTTCTCTTCTCTTCTCTTCTCTTCTCTTCTCTTCTCTTCTCTTCTCTTTCTCCTCCTCCTCCTCCTTCTTCCTTTCTCTCTCTCTCTCTCTCTCTCTCTCTCTCTCTCTCTCTCTCTCTCTGCCTCCACATAATTCCTAAGCTTTTCTCCGTGTGGCTGAGTTTGTGATTCCAAATTGATTGTGTCTGGATCTGTTTGTTTTGCTGGGTTTTTTTTCTGTCTTTCACATTCTGTCTGCCTTCATTCCATTCTTCTTTATGTTTATTTTAGTTGGTTTCTCTTCCCTCACCCCCACCCCAGGCTTCACTATATAGCCCTGGTTTGCCTAGAACTTGCTGTGTAGACAAAAGTGGCCTCAGACTCCCAGAAAGTTAGTGCTGGGATTAAAGATGTGAGCCACTGTTTTCCCTCCTACTTCCCTATCTTTATTTCTAAACCTTTACCCTCTTAATTTGAACCTTTTTGCCTATCGATATCACTCTGCATTTCCTTCCCAACAAAAAATTTTAAATGAGAAACAAGATAACCACCAACCTTCATTGATTTCAAATACCTTCCACCCCACACACATCTGAACAGAGGTTCAAGTAGGTGTCTCTGGGTACCACCCTTGAAGTCATGACTAACATATTCTTTTAATATATTATTTTTGTATTTGCCTCTTTTGCATGCGTATGGTGAGTGTGTGCCATGGTGTGTGTACAGAGGTCAGAGGTCAACTTCCAGACATTGGTTTTTCTCCTTGCACCATGTGAGTTCCAGAGACTGAACTCAGGTCATCAGGCTTGAAGGCATGGACCTTTGCCACTGAACCATCTCACTGGTCCCTCAGCACCAATATCAAATGTTGGTCTTCACTAGGCCAAGCCCCAAGTGGACTCTGCAATCCAGAGAGCCCCATTCAGAAAACCAAAATGAAATCACCAGAACTGAAATGTTTGCTCCAAAACAGGACCCAGATGGAGTGTTTCTCCTTGATCAAATGCCTTCCCCTGCCCAGCCTTGGCAGTGGGACAGACCAGCACCCTTCCCCACCCGTCTCCTCCTCTGCCTTTTGCTTTGCCTATCCGAGTTTTGACAATGACAGCACAGACACTCCCAGCCCAATTAGGATTTCCCAATGACATTGACCTGGAGCCCCAAAGATAAGTAGCTTGAATCATATCCAAAATGGCTTGATGACTTGGAGGAGAAGAATGACGTGGGGTACCTACACATGGTGGAACATGAGAAGTGGCCAGGGACTGATCCCAGTGCTCTGGCTGGGGTCTGGAGGTCTAGACAGACACCATCTTTGTCCCCTAGTTCCTGTCATTCCTCGAGAGCTTCCATCACCACCACTTGCCAGGGCCCTGCTCCGAGCTAACTACAGGACACCCAGAAGCCTGATGGAGTGAACGACTCTACCCAAGGTTCTCCCAGCATGACCCAACCTTCCTCCCCATGCTCATCTTCCTCCCCAAACCCACCCTTGGCCTCTGTTTACCATCTTGGGAAATAAAATGGTACCCCAAATTTCCCAGTAGCACAGAAGTCTCCCCCTGGCAGCCTGGAGCCCCTGCCACCCCACTTGTTTTCCAAATCCAGTTAGTCACCAAGGCAAGTCAGTGTTCTCTTGCACCATTTGGGTTCCGGGGATTAAACTTGGGTCATCAGGCTTGGAGGCATCTACCTTTTGCCACTGAGCCTTCTTTTCTCTGCTACCCAGGTTCTCCAGAGTTGGAGAGCTGCCAGCCCGGGCTGGGGAACCTCACTGGGATTCTGTGGGATTCTCCTGGACCCTGCCACCCTCCACCTCAGTCACTCCTCACAGAGTCAGGTGCTGTTTCAAAACAAAACAAAAACAACCACGTCACCCTTCTGCTGACACAGTTCCTGCCAGCTGCTCATCGCCTACAGTTGCGGTTTCCAAACTCCTTTGATCTCTGCAACCACACACACAGACACACATGCATGCACGCACACATGCACACACACACACATAGTGTAGTATACATCACTAATATACGTATGTTTATTTATGTCTCAGTTTTGTATACACCCACCATCATCATTAGCCAACACCCAAGGATAATAAAGCTCTATACAAGTGTACCTAATATCAGGAGATTTGAATCTGTTGGGTACTGGGGGCTAGCTTCTACCAGTTATGATGATGTCATTCTAAGTGTGGACTCCACAGGGAAGTCAAAGAAGAGGGGGTTGAAAGTGGACGGGTATTCCCTTACTGTGGAGCTCTCTGCTCACACCTATATCACTGCTCTGCTTGCAACCCCGGAATCTTTTCAGAAATTTCTCTAAGTGTTTTGTCCACTCTGGAAGGATTAAGTCACCTAAAACTAGACGAGGCAACAGAAAATCAACTTCACTGAGCACAGAGAGATGGGATGATTCGCTGAAAGTGAACAAAGTTACAAGAAACCCTCTGCACCGCTGCAGAGCTCTTTCTAGTCTCTGCTTCCTTGGGACACTCGGGACAAGGGACAAAGAAACAAGCCCCTAACAAGAGGAAAGGCATAGGCCGAGCCCTATAGTAAATATTCAAAATCATTAAACGCTTTATTTGGTTTCAATTAAATAACTGCATACAAGTAGAGGCTGGCAAGACAGTAAAGAACTACTAACTCCAAAGTTGTCTATCGACCTCAACCTGTCTCTGAAGCATGTGTGCCCATACGGAAACATCTCTCTCTCTCTCTCTCTCTCTCTCTCTCTCTCTCTCTCACACACACACACACACACACACACACACACACAATACACACAATAATAATAATAATTTATAAGGAATTCTGTTTTTTAAGGGAAGAGATATACATAAACATTTCCGTGTTTTTTCTTCTGTCCCAATGCATTTTTTTGCACAATCTCAAGGTTCAAGAACCCGAATTTAGAGACTTCTGGCATGTATAAAGTCTGTGTACATGTTCTGTAGTTGTACACAAGGCCTTCAAATGAAGCTGCTTTCTCTGCGTTTCCCACCACAGAACCATGCACTATTTATCTAGTCCTGGGGGGAGGGGCAGCTGTCTTGCCTGTGTATATGTCTGTGCACCACGTATGTGCCTGGTACCCTCAGAGGCCAAAAGAGGTGTCAGATCCTCCAGGAACTGGAGTTACTGATGGTTGTGAGCTACCATGTGGGTGCTGGTGGTCGAACCCAGGACCTCAGAAAGAGCAGCCAGTGTTCTTAACTGCTGAGCTGTTTCCCAGCCCTATTTATCTAATCTTAGCATAAGCTGCCCCAAAGAGGTTGCTCAGTTGGTGCTTTTGGAATTAATCATAAATTCTCCAAACATACATAGCCCCCTGTCTGGGTTAGCAGAATCACTGTATAGGATAGATATGAGAAAGGACAGCTGTTTTGTAGATTACTTTGACCTTGAAGAATCCTTGTGGAAAACAATTATTGCTTTGCTGAAGGGGCTTTGCAGCCATCCTATGACTTTGGTCACAAGACGCCTCAGGCACACCTGAGGCACTTGTATTATTGTGTATTGTACATGATACATAATAAAGGACTAGAGTCATGGAGGCATGTGATGCTCTCCTTCAGTAAGACAGTAAATTGAGATTAGGGACCTTGGTATGAGGAAATACTCTGTGTAACTTTCAATAAATACACCTTTGTAAGGCTGTTAGGGGTTCATTCCATCAGAAGAGGTTGGACCTTCCTGCTACCACTTAGGCCTTAAAATTTCATCTTGGGAGTGCCAGCTTTCTTCAACCCCATGCTACACAGTGCACTCTGCCATTTGGTGCCCAATGTAGGGCGAGAAAGAAGGGTCCAGATACCCCAAGACTGGTAGACAGATGTTTCCTGTCCCTGACTGTCCTCTCTCCATCCCAGTAGCTGCTTCCAAATTACCACACAGAGACTTAATATTATTTGTAAATGCTCGGTCAATAGCTCAGGCTTATTACTAACTAGCTCTTACATTTAAATTAACCCATTTTTATTAATCTGTGTTTTGCCACATGGCTCATGGCTTTGCAGGTCCTCTGGCACATCTTGCTTCCTGATTGGCTCACTGGCTTCTCTCCTGACTCCACCCTCCTTCTTCCCATCATTCTCAGTTTGGCTTTCCCACCCAACTTCCTGCCCAGCTACTGACCTATCAGCTTTTTATTAACCAGTGGGAGTAATACACATTTATAGTGTTAAAAAAGGATTCCACAGCACAAGCCTGGAGGTAACGTACACCCATAGTAGTAGGCAAGACTCAAGGACAGGGCAGGAACGTGGACAATTTAGATTCTCCATTTCAGGAGCGGCAACAAGTAAAATGGCCCTGGAACAGAGGCTAAATCAAGAGAAAAAGAAATCTTCCCAGTAGAAAAAGGGAAAAGAAAGAAAGTTTAAAAAGGTGTCTTCATAGTAGAGAAAGATGAAGGAAAAGAAATTTTAAAAAAATCTTGATGGAAAAAGGAGAAATAATTAATCAAGAAAAGGGGATTTTCCCAGTAGAAGAAGGAAAATGATGAATCGAGACCTAGAAATAAAAAGGCTCTATGAAGAAAAAATTTTTAAAAGCCTCTTCCCAGTAGAAATAGAAAAAGAAAAAAGGCTCTTTCTGATAAAAGAAAGAAATTAAGGGTTTCTGAAACTCGGCTCTCTGGCTACACTCTGGCTGTCAGCTCTTTCAGAGATCAGCCTGCCAGCACAGAGAGCAGCGACATCCGCATTACTAAGAAGGACAGGCAGGGCCTCACTGCTGCAGCTGAGCAAGCACAGGCGGCCCAGAGCTGAGAGTTTCTTTTGGTTAATTTTTTTTCCCTCAGAGTGAGAATAACTCAATATTAAAGGCCCCTTTGTGGGAAATGTATTTTTTTTGTTTTCTCTCATAATGGAAATAACTCATTAATCGTCCCTTCATGGAAGAAAGAAAAAGTTAAAACAAGCCCAACTTCTAGTACAAAACAATTCCAAGACATAAAGTACTAAGTCAATGCTGTTTAAATTTCCAGAAGTATTAGTCATTCATTGTATGGATGATGTTCACTTCTCTTGATTGTCTAATTAATATTTAAATAAATGTTTAATTTTAATAATAAATGAACTAAAAACAAAATTCGTGATTCTAAACTATATTATTGGGTATGCTCTTGTCTGTTTATCATTACTGAGAATTTGGCTCAGCTCTTTAAGTTGTTTTTTGGAAATTCTTGGTTAAATTCTATGAAAATGTAGTACCTAAAATAGAAGGATTTGTAGCTTTTTTTTCCGTCTTTTTTCTTTGTGTAGCTTTAAGCCTGTCCTGGAACTCGCTCTGTAGACCAGGCTCTGGTCTACAAACTCACAGAGATCCACCTGGCTCTGCCTCCCAAGTGCTGGGATTAAAGATGTGAGCCACCACCACCTGGCTTGTTAGTTTATTAAATAATATGTTTACTAAGGTAAAGGTTCATAAAAAATAATCTCTTACTGATAAAGAGCCTACAAAATTTATTTTTCCACCAAATATAATACAGGTAAATTGTTTGTTCCACACTGTTAATAATTATTAATTGGCAAGTTACATTAACATGTTACTTGGGATCTATTAAAAGGATCCTCTTTTTACAATTTTATAAAAATACTCCATAGTATTGCCTAAAATTACCTCTTAAAATCCTATAGAGATTGTTTTTTAATTCTTTTATAGATTTCTTATGTAAAAAGGACTGTGCAAATAAATGCTGGTGGTAAAGTTGCTCAGCTGTTACTAATCCCATATTTTAAAGGCAAAGCAGCTCCAATAAGTAGGACAGGAGGTTGTGAAAGTATTAAAAAAAAAAAAGGTATTCTGAAAAGCAGTCATCAATGATGAAAGGCCTAAATTAAAACTAAATGGGATTGAGATTAAAGGATTATTGGATTCTGGTGTTGACGTATCTATAATTTCTCTGAAATTATGGAATCCTAGCTGGCCTTTACAGGAAGTTTCTATTCAATTTTCAGGAATTGGAACATTATCTAATATAAAACAAAGTGTGGAATGCATTAAATGTATAGGACCTAAAGGACAGACAGGGATAGTAAAGCCTTGTGTAGCAGATATAGCCATGAATTTATAGGGGAGAGATTTGCTTCAACAATGGGGAGCTCAAATTATTATTCCTACAATTTCAGAAACAGCACATAAAATGGTGTTTAAAATGGGATATACTCCTAAAAGGGGCATCGGGAAGAATTATAAGGGAAAGTCACAGGCTATACAGGTTGCACAAAAGCAAGATAGGACAGAAATTGGCTATCCAAACTTAGAATAAGGGCTGCCACAGGAAACCTGACAGCCCTGCCTTTAAAATGGTTTACTAGTAAAACCTGTATGGGTAGAGCAGTGGCCCTTAACTAAAAAAAAAAAATGCAGGTGCTTGAGCAACTGGTACAGGAACAGTTAGATGCTAAACACACTGAGGAAACTACAAGTCCTTGGAGTTCTCCTATATTTGTAGAAAAAAAGAAAGAGTGAGAAAAGAGAAAGAAAGAAAGAAAGAAAGAAAGAAAGAAAGAAAGAAAGAAAGAAAGAAAGAAAGAAAGAAAGAAAGGAAGGAAGGAAGGAAGGAAGGAAGAAAGAAAGAAAAAGAAAGAAAGAAAAAGAAAGAAATCTGAAAAATGGCAAATGTTAACTGATTTAAGAGCTGTAAACACAGTAATCGAACCCATGGGTCCTTTACAGCCTGGAGTTCCTTTATTTTCTTTATTACCTAAAACATGACCTACAATAGTTGTTGATTTAAAAGATTGCTTCTCTACTATTCCTTTACAAGAACAGGATAGGAAAAAAAATTTGCTTTTACTGTTCCTACTTATTTTTTTTTATTTTATTTTACAATATAATCCAGTTCCACACATCAACCGTGGATTCCCCTGTTCTCCCCCCTCCTGCCCCCCTCCCCTTCCCCCCAGCCCACCCCCCATTCCCATCTCCTCCAGGGCAAAGACTCCCCCGAGGATTGAGATCAACCTGGTAGACTCAGTCCAAGCAGGTCCAGTCCCCTCCTCCCAGGCCGAGCCAAGTGTCCCCACATAAGCCCCAGGTTCCAAACAGCCAGCTCATGCACTAAGGACAGGTCCCAGTCCCACTGCCTGGATGCCTCCCAAACAGATCAAGCCAATCAACTGTCTCACCTATCCAGAGGGCCTGATCCAGTTGGGGGCCCCTCAGCCATTGGTTCATTGTTCATGTGTTTCCATTCGTTTGGCTATTTGTCCCTGTGCTTTAACTGATGTTATGACCCAAATGGACTTAATTGATATCTACAGAACATTCCATCCTAACAAAAAAGAATATACCTTCTCAGCACCCCATGGAACCTTCTTTAAAATCGACCACATACTTGGCCACAAAGCAAATCTCAACAGATACAAAACAATTGGAATAACCTCCTGTGTTCTATCAGACCACCATGGTTTAAAGTTAGATTTCAACAACAACAAAAACTATAGAAAACCTACAATCTCATGGAAACTGAATAATGCTCAACTGAATCACGGTTCCTACTTATAATAATGCTCAGCCAGTGAAATGATACCATTAAATGTCCTCCCTCAGGGAATGCTAAATAGTCCAATACTATGTCAACATTTTGTAAATCAAACACTGGAAATGGTACATTAACAATTTCCTCAGTCTATTATTTGTCATTATATGAATGATATCTTAATAGCTTATTATGGACATTCCTAAAAAGGTGTTTGCTGAGGTGAAACAGATCTTACCTCAATGGGGATTGCAAATTGCTCCTAAAAAATTCAAAAAGGGAATTCTTTTAGTTATCTAGAATTTAAATTGAGTAAACAAAGAATTCAGCCACAAAGGCACAGATAAGAAGAGATCAATTGCACACACTTAATGATTTTCAAAAATTATTGGGAGATATTAATTGGTTGCAGCCTACCATTGGATTGTCTACTCAAGAATTAAGTACTTTGTTTCAGATTTTACAAGTGACTTGGATATAAACAGTCCAAGACATTTAACAGTTGGGGCTGAAAAAGAGCTGACCCAAGTAAAACAAAAAATACCAAATGCCTATATAGATCAATTGATATCACAACTGAGTGTATTTGGGTAATTTTACCTTCTACCCATTCCCCTACTGGACTTATTATACAAAGGGAAGATAATACTTTAAAATGGATATTTTTAGCACATAACCAGAGTAAAAAGTTACAAACCTATATAGAAAAAATTTCTGAGTTAATTATAAAAGGAAGAATAAGACTTCATCAATTGTCAAGAATAGATCCAGCTGAGATTGTAGTATCTTATACTAATGTTGAAATTATGCAATTATGGGTAATTAATGATAGCTGGCAAAGAGCCTGTAGTAATTATTTAGGAGAAATCAACAATAAACACCCCAAAAGTAAAATACTTAAGTTCATAAAAATAATCTGAATGGATTCTTCCCAGTATAATGAAAAGAACACCTATTTCTGGGGCTCTTACATTCTATACTGACACAAATAAATTAGGAGTGGCTGGTTATAAAGCAGGAAACATAAGTAAAGTAATTCAAAGTCCATATGCTTCAGTTCAAAAATCAGAGTTGTATGCCATTCTGATGGTTTTTATTAGACTTTAATGAATCTCTTAATATAATTACTGATTCTCAATATGCAGAAGGGGTTGTATTACATATTGTAACTGCTGAACTTATTCCTGATAATTCAGAATTAACTTTATTATTTATACAACTACAACAAGCAATCTGAGAAAGGAATTGCCTGCTTTGTATTACCTATATTCAGTCTCATACTGGATTGCCTGGGCAATTAACAAAAGGAAATGAAGAAATTGATCAAGTCTTAATAGGAACTGATTAGAGGCATCACAATTTCATTGAAAACATCAGGTTAATAGCAAAGCTTGAAGAATAAATTTTCCATAGCCTGGCAACAAGCTAAAGAGATTATAAAAATTGTCCTAATTGTTCTTTATATGATCAAATTCCTTTACCTGCAGAAAGTAATCCTAAGGGCACTCAAAGACATGAAATTTGGCAAATGGATGTATTTCATTTAGAAGAATTTGGAAAATTAAAATATGTTAATCATACTATTGATACATACTCTGAATTTCAATGGGCATCTGCCTTAAATTCTTAAAAGGCTGGTTCTGTAATTGCATATTTCTTAGAGACAATGGTTGTAGTGGACATACTGATACAAATTAAAATTGATAATGCTCCAGTTTGTTTCCAGTAAAATAAAACAATTTTTGCATGTTACAACATAAAACACATTACAGGGTTACCATATAATCCTACAGGACAAACAGTTGCTAAAAGATCTAATCTCACTCTAAAGGAGATGCTTGCTAAACAGAAGGGGAATATGAGGACTCCCAGAGATAGATTACATAACGCTTTACTAACTTTAAATTTTTAAATGCTAATAAAACAAGGACAACAGCTGCTGAAAGGCATTCGACCATAGAAAAAACTGCTTGCCTGTTTACTACAAGGATGCCTTGACATCAGTATGGAAAATGGGGAAGGTGTATGATGAGGTTATGCTTATGTTTCTGCAGGAGACAAGAAGTTGTGGATACCATCAAAATTAATAAAACTTAGACATGAGCAAGAGAAATCTCCCAGATGCCTTGACTGCTGATATGGATAATACAGCTCTGGGGAGAAAGATATACAGAAAGCCTTTGAAGCAGACAGCTGATCCTCCTACATGGGGACAGCTTAAGAAATTGACTGAAGGAGAAACAATAGTTTGGCTGGCCAAGAAACCTTGGAATGCTACAACTTTGTCCCTTGCTATTGCTGTCTATGATAACTGTATGGGTAACAGGGACTGATCATATTTACTGGGCTTATATTCTCAGTCCTCCAATTAACAAAGGAGTAAGTTGGGGAGATATGGGTATTACTGCTGTGGTCAATGAATCTTCTTGGCTACCTGGTTCTTATGACCACAGAGGACCCGCTAAACCTGAGGAGAGGGTAAGGAGATCACAAACTACACTGAGAGAAAGGAATTCCTATTTGTATGGGTAATTGTTGGGGATTATTTTTTTAAGGTGTGTTACTTTTGTTTATGGTGCATTTGTTTAACTCTGTGAAGCTGTGTTACTGTGCCTGTGTAAAACACCTGATGGTTTAATAAAGAACTGAATGGACAATATCGAGGCAGGAGAAAGGATAGGCAGGGCTGGCAGGCAGAAAGAATTAATAGAAGGAGAAATCCAGGAGAGGAGAGATCCAGGATCGAGAGAAGAAGGAGGACATCAGGGACCAGCCACCCAACTACACAACCAGCAATGGAGTAAGAAAGAAAGGTGTACAAAAATAAAGAAAGGTAAAAGCCCAGAGGCAAAAGACAGACAGGTAAATTTAAAGTTAAGAAAAGCTGGCAAGAAACAAGCCAAGCTAAGGCCAGGCATTCATAATTAAGAGTAAGCCTCCATGTGTGATTTATTTGGAAGCTGGGTATCAGGCCCCCTCAAAAGAGCAAAAACAAACAACAATAGGTAATAGAACTCACTGTCTAAAAATAACCTTTCAATTTTGGCTATCTTTAGTTAATGATAGTACTGCCCAGAATTTTCATAATGAATTTTATATGCTTCATGCATCTAGTTTTAGAGGATAGGAGATTAATTCTACTAGTTCCATAAATCTATCATCTTGTGAGATGTGGGTTGCCAACAAGGAATCTGACTGGGTACACTGGCAACAGTGTAAAGGTGAGAAACCTTGAGTGCTTGTTAATATCTCCAATGGAGATGTCATTGATTGGAGCCCTTAAGGCTTCCCTCAAGGAAAATATTCTCACTCAGAGTTAAGATGGCGGTGGTATAATTTTTGATGAACCTATCCAGGGGCATGGAGGTGGAATATCAGGTTCTACATTACAATTTGTCAACTCAGTTCAGACTAATTTGTGGAAATTGACAAGTGCCTTATGCCCTCTTAAACTTTGGAAAGGCAAGTTAAATGTTTGTGATCGTAAGTACACTTTGTACTTTAGATTAAATCACACCTTTGTAGCACGTGTACCATTACCTTGTATATTATTGAAAGGGCCTATACAACGGCACCCTAATAACTGTAGTATCACTTGTGAACATTGTACTCTCCATACCTGCATTAACGCCAGTATGCTATTGGATGTCACTTCTGAAGGCTTATGTCTTCTTAGAGCAAGGTCAACAAGTTGGATTCCAGTGAAGTTGTCGAGGCCATGTCAAGACTCACCTGTGCTGATTCTAGTCCAGAAACTCACTGGGAGAATACTAAAAAGGACATGTCGGATGATTGGATCGATTATAGTTATGGGAATTGTTGCATTGACTGCTCCTGCTGCAGCAGCCGGAGCGGCCCTTCATAAAGTTCAGACTGCTGAATTTGTTAGAGACTGAAGGCAGCATTCCGCAGACTTTGGGCTCCACAGAAGGAGACAGACGGTGACACAGTTAATGAAATAGCTGACCTGACACGAGCTGTGTTGCTTTTGGGAGGTCAGTTAGAGGCCTTAAAGGAGCAAAGTAAGTTAAAATGTGATCGGAATGTTACAGCTTAGTGTATTACACCTTCAAAGTTTAATGAAAGCAAGCATGATTGGGAGATGGTTAAAATGCATTTGTTGAGTCACCCTAATGCTTCTCGAATGATTTATGATTTACAACAAGAAATTTAGGAAACCTTTTCAGTGAAGTCACCTGAAGTGTCTGGAACGGATGTCATGGAACGCCTTGCAGATACCACAGCTTCGTTTAATCCTATGAATCATTTTGATAAGTTTCTTATTCTAGCAGTTGGTATACTTGTTTTTGTTATAATAATTTTATTGGCTCTCAAATGTATTCTGACTTATGTAATAAGAGTATGTAAGAGCACGAAAGAGAAAAGGCTGTCTCCACTGTGCAGCTGCAGAATCTCCAACATAGTTAAATTAGCTTAAACAAAGGGGGAAATGCTGTGGGAGTTTAGCAGAATCACTTGTGAGGTAGATATGAGAAAGAACAGCTGTTTTTTAGAAATACTTTGACCTTGAAGAATCCTTGTGGAAAACAATGATTGCTTTGCTGAAGGGGCTTTGAAACCATCCTATGACTTTGGTCACAAGGTGCCTCAGGCACACCTGAGGCTCTTGTATTATTGTGTACTGCACACGATACAAAATAAAGGACTAGAGTCATGGAGGCATGTGATGCTCTCCTTCAGTAAGACAGTAAATTGAGATTAGGGACCTTGGTATGAGGAAATACTCTGTGTAACTTTCAATAAATACACCTTTGTACGGCTGTTCGGGGTTCAGTCCATCAGAAGAGGCTGGACCTTCCTGCTGTCAATTAGGCCTTAAAATGTCATCTTGGGAGTGCCAACTTTCTTCAACCCCACACTACATGGTGCACCTTGACAACTTGTGTGCCTGGTGCCCTCAGAGGCCAAAAGAGGGTATCAGATCCCTGTAGACGAAATCCCCCCCGGAACTGGAGTTAATGATGGTTGTGAGCGTGATCACATGTGGGTGCTGGTGATCGAATCCAGGACCTCAGAAAGAGCAGCCAGTGCTCTTAACTGCTGAGTGGTTTCCCGGCCCTATTTATCTAATCTTAGCACAAGCTGCCCCAGAGAGGTTGCTCAATTGGTACTTTTGGAATTAATCATAAATTCTCTAAACATACATAGCCTCCTGTCTGGGCTGAGGGTGTTTCTCTCCACTATGTCCAGTTTCCCACCTGACAAAGTCCAACTCATGCTGATAAGCTCAGTTCAAATGTTCCCTCCTGGGGCAGCTGCCTGGGTGTCTGCTTCTGTTTGTTCTCAGCCTAGCATTTACCAGCGGATCACCCTGGGGCGTCTCTGTTAGGTCCCTCTCCTCCCTGTTGAAGAGCTTCAGAGGTGGGGAAAGTGCCTTCCCCAGCCTTCGGTCTTCAGCAGCCATCACACTCTGGGCACTCAGCACACTTTTGCTGAATGGAAAACTCTCCCAGAGCCAGGGTGCAGGGCCAGGGACATCTGGATGATGTCAGGCTCAAAATCTTTCTTTCTGGCCCTATGCCTACTGTTCTGCAGCCGGCTAGGTAAGACAGAAGGAAAAGGTGGGGGAAGGGAGGTGACGTGAGGAGTACCCAGAATGGCTCTGCCTATTGACCTCATGGAGTGGTGTTCACTGACGGCCTTTCAGGCTGGAGATGAAGCCTACTCAGAGAACCTAGGGCAGAGAAATGAGTCCCCCTTTGCCTGGCACCACCGTGTCTGTGCTTCTGGCAGCCCTGTGGAGGCCAAGGGGTATCCAGAAGCCAGCAGCCACCACCCTCCCACCCCAAGCATCACTATGTGGCCAAAAGCACTCAGTCAAGCCAGAGGCACCAGCATTATCAATAAATGATCATCTGCAGGACGTGCCAAGGCCTGGACACAGACCGTCTAAAAGCTTCTCCTCTCCAATGGGGTCAACCACTGAACTCATCTGTTAATGGTCCAGACTCCATCACCCAGATGGAAGCCTGAGTCATCCCCATGGCTGACATCAGCAAAATCTCAACAGCCCGGCAGTGTAGCGTACTGCCCCAAGCCAGTGTCGGGGGTTGTCCTGCCAAGCACAGGCTGGTGGCGTTAGGACAGACCCCTCAGTCCCCATGTCTAGAAAATGGGAACATACAGACTTCATGTGCAAGGTCCTTAAGACGAAACCAGGCAGACTGAGCACATAGAACAGGACCAGGCTGCAGAGAGGGAAGCTGAGGGACGTCGCTCTGCCTTCATCTTCATCCTTTTTCATCTTTCACCTGCTGCTGCAGCTGCCCCGTACCTGGTCTCGCTGTCTCATTGCTAACTGTGTTCCTTGTGTTACTAATTGTGTTTCTCTATGGCAAGAGCTACACTTGAAATTAAATTTTTATAGTCACCGCTGAAGCACCATTTAGGGGCCAGGTACTGGTCTCTTCTGGGGAGGCCTGCAGAGGGTCCCTGGAATCATTTGACAGGTTTAGCCACACACTGCTATGGTTCCCAAGTGTCCCCCCAAAAGCATGTCCTGGGACTATAATCCTTAATCAGCACTGGGAGGCAAGGCCTGATGAGAAATGACTCACCTGTGATGGTGGAGAAAATGGGTTAATGTCATGATAATGGAATGGATTTCTTGTGGAGGAAATGGGTTCCCTAAACAAGACTCTTTTCAGACAAGGAGTTTCTCCCCGTCTTCTTCCCTCTCCTCCCCATATCTTCCGCTTTGTTATAGTTTGAATAAGAAATGTGCCCCCATAAGCTCACATGTTGAATGTCTGGCCCCCAGCTGGGATACCCTTTGGGGAAGTAGTGGAGACTTTAGGAGATGTGGCCTTGCTGGAGAAATTGTGTCACTGGGGACATGCCTTTGAAGGTTATACCTGGTCCCAGGTCCTTCCTCACTCTCTGCTTCTGTCTCTGTGAAATGAACAGACTCATCCTCCAAAGGCTCTGGCCACCATGGTCCCAGATACACAGAGCCAAGCTGCCATGGACTGAACTCTCTAGAATGATGAGAGAAAAAAAAAAAAACATTCTTCCTTCCTTCAAATTGTGCTTTTGGGTATCTTGGTCACAGTGTGAAAAGTAACTAATGTACACACCCTTTTCACCACAGAATGACACAGCAAAAAAGGCTTTCACCAGATACCAACTCCTAGAGACTGGAGTTCCCAGCCTCCAGATGACGATCACTTTCTGTTCTTTCTAAAATGAGCCAGCCTCGAGTGTTCTGTTGCAGTAGCACACAACGGACAAAGAGAATCACTAGCCTGGCACCTGAACTGATTACGTATTCTTCCCTCTCACACTTTTGGCTCCACCCACTTCTTACCTGTCCCGTGCACTGTGCACACCTCCACCCACTTTCAGTGCATGGACAAACAACAAGGAACCCTGGTGCAGACTGTCTAGGCCCAACGGCACAAACTATAAACTGGCGCGCTGGTCAGTCTTGATTGCCAATTTGACTGGACTGAGAGATGCTTAGATTATTCGTAAATCCCACTTTAGATGAGTCTGTGAGATCTGCAACCGAGGCGGGAAAGACTGTCTCCAAATGCAGCTGACACTACTCAGTAGGCAGGAACCTGGATAGGGGAAGTGGGGAATGGAGAAGGGGGCCAGCCAGCATATGCAAGCCTCGCTTTCCCTGAGCGTGCGTGTCTACAGAAGCTGCCCTCATCTGTGTGCATCAGCCTTCTGCAGCCTTTTAATGTACGCTTGCCTCCAGAAGCTCTCCAGAGTTTCATCATGGTCCTCTTTCTGAAGCTTTCAGCTTCTTAGACTGAGCAACATGGCTTCTGGGGCGCTCCAGCATGCACACAGCTGTTGCTGGATGATTCAGCCTTTTCTAATATGCTCGAAAATATTCTATGAAACTGCAGTAATGAGAGAGCATGCACCTAGAAGGATAGCAGGCTGCTTATTTGCCCTGTTTTTTTCCTATAGGTGGCAGACTGGGCAAGATAAGATCCTCATCCAAGAGGGTGTCCTCACACAAAAGCAGAAAAACCAACACCTTTGCCCCTTGAAAGCTCTGTGACTTCAGGGCTCAAGTTCCAACCTGCTATTGAAGGCCAAGAGTAGACCTGGAACAACCCCTTACTCCCAGCCAGAGACCACCAGCCCCCTGCAGATAGACTCGAGAGATTCTCTGAGGAGCCTGAAAGCCAAAAGGCTGTGTCCAGGCTTGCTCTTGCACACATGCGCACACACAAACAAAGCACTCTCTTGGTGCATCTGAGGTAGTAGAAGTTACACTGAATAAAAGCCAGAGCTAAACAGGATCAGACAGGTGAGTTTGCTATGATAAATATGCTCAGGGCAAAGATGGAAACCCTGGTCTGCACAGAGCACAGGCTGCCCAGGGTTCAGATGCTCTGTGTGTACAGTCATGGCGGAAACAGAATAGCGACCCTGAAGGAAACAAGGAGACACGCTGATTCTGCTTTCACTTCCTAGAACCACAGGCTCACAGCACCACAGCTAAGTGGCTTAAACTGACAGGAATGAGCTGCCTCACAAATCTGGAGGCCAGATATGTGGCATCCAGTGTCCAGGGCTGCACTTTCCACACTGTCTAGTGGAGAATCTCTCTCCGTCCATTTTGCACTGCTGAAACCAGGCCTGCCGGTCTACTTCCCATCACTGTAACAAAAGACCTGCCATGCCCAAACTACAAAACAGAAAGGCCTGTTTCAGTTCATGATCTCAGGAGCTTCTGTGCGTGCTGGGTGGGTCCTGTTGCCTGTGGCAAAGCAGTATGATGGTGTGAGAGTCTCTGCATGGTGTCCAGAAAGTAAAGAAGGAGGAAAAGGGAAGGGACTAGGATCCTAATATCCCCTTCAACAGTTTTCCCCTTTGGACAGGAAGACTTCCAACTGAGCCCCACCTCTTTATAGGCTCTACCTCCTCCTGACAGTGCCACTGGCTGGGATAGCACTGGGTAGTCCTTATATAGACACTTGTGTCACAGCTCTGGATGTCAGGAAGTCCTGGAGCACGTTGCCAGCGTCTGCCAAGGGCCTCCAGAACTACATCCGAACACAGGGAAAGAGTGTGGTAGTTTGCATGTAATTGGCCTCCATAAGCTCATAGGGAGTGGTGCTATTAGGAGGTGTGACTTTGTTGGAGTAGGTATGGCCTTGTTGGAAGAATGTGTCACCATGGAGGCAGGCTTTGAGGTCTCATATACGCTCAAGCCATGCCCAGTGTCTCAGTTCACTTCCTATTGCCTGCGGATCAAGATATAGGTTCTTCTCCGCTCTCGGCTACTTCTCCAGCATCATGTCTGCCTTCACACTGCCATGTCCCACCATGATGATAATGGACTAACCCTCTGAACTGTAAGCCACCCAATTATATGTTTTCCTTTATAAGAGTTGCCATAGTCATGGTGTCTCTTCAAAGCAACAGAAACCCCAACTAAGACAAAGGGCAAGTAAGTATGCAGGAGAGACAGAGAGGGTAGAACCAAACTTACCTTGCCAGGAGCCCATCAACTCATTCCCACATTACCAGTGTTAATTCATTCATAAGCTCTCTTGGGCTGATCATCTCCTAAAGGCCCACCTCCACACTGTTCTAACACATGAACTCTGGGGGTACTCACCTACACCACTGTTCTAACACATGAACTCTGGGAGTACCCACCTCCACACTGTTCTAACACATGAACTCTGGGGGTACCCACCTCCATACTGTTCTAACACATGAACTCTGGGGGTACCCACCTCCACACTGTTCTAACACATGAACTCTGGGGGTACCTCGAAGCATAGGAGGCTCTTCCCTTGACTCTCCCAGCTTCTGGTAGCCACAGATGCTCCCAGGTTTGTTATGATGTCACTCCTCTTCAGCTCCTGAGTGTCTTCATATACCCTCCCCCCATGCCTGTCTGTGTCCTTTCTTTTCTGACAGGAAACCAGACATGTTGAACAGCAGGTTCATCTTGCTTCGACCCAACCACCATGTCCGAACGGACTACTTCAAAACAAAGTCACATTCTGAGGAGCTGGGTGGACATGAATTTTTACGGGACACTACTCAATCCACTCCAGGCATCTACAACCCTGGAGAAGGATGCCCTGAGCTGCCAATAGAAGATAGAGTAAGTGCCATGTGAAAGGGTCAGTTCCGGCTGTGGAACCCTGGACAAGTGACTTAATTTCTCTGAGCCTTTATTCTCTCATTGATGATTTGGGGTTGCTTAGAAAGTCAAAGTCGAGAAAGTGCTTTGGGGCTGTAAAGCAACTAGGTGTTTCTTCACCAGTGGGCTATTTTTCCCCTCCACATGGCAGATAAAACGCCAATACCCTTAGCCTCTTTCCAACCCCATCCATGGCTTCTGCAAGGCTGTGTCCCCTAGCAGCATGTTGGCTACCTGGATGAGATAAGGAGCACATGTCCTCAGAACACATTTCCAAAGTGTTCACAGAAAAGTGTTCTGAAAAAGGTCAGAGTGTGTCCATTTTACGACTCGGGATTTGCTGACGTCATAAGGGGCAGGGCTAGAAAAACCCAGCGAGTTGTCCTGTTAGTCCCTCCTCACCTGGACCATCCACTCCCTGGGCTCAGGCCCCTGCTCGGCCCCAGTTTCCCTCCGGCAAAGTTGGAACAGAAAACTGATCCCCACCTCCTGCAAAAGCAAAATGCCTGGAAATGCCAGGGTGGGACCTCTCTGTAGAATAAAAGGAGCACACAACTGAGCCAAACAGAGCTCACACAGGTTTAAGGGCATAGCTCCCGGGAACATGTATGATGAGCTGACTAGGTGGAGAGGCCACAGCGGCAGGCGGAAGCAGCTCCACAGAGACTAGGGCAGTGAGTCTCACCAGGGTCTTCTCAGTTCTCCCCGGTCACAAATAGGAAAGAAGTCAGATCCATCTACTCAGTGGACAGAGCCCCATGTGGCACTCTCTCCTCCTGTCTGCGTTCCTGTGGGGATGTTACATCATACACTCCCACAGCAGGTAGAGCTGTGGAGCTACTGAACAACCCCCCAAACAAAAGACACAAAAAAAAAAAAAAAAAAAAGACGCACCCTGTCCCTACCCACACAACTGGCCAAGGGGCTGAAACTTGGGTAAAAGTCATGACTATTGAAGAATCAAAGAATCAAAGATACATAAGAAACAGATTGCAGCCGGGCGGTGGTGGCGCACACCTTTAATCCCAGCACTCGGGAGGCAGAGCCAGGCAGATCTCTGTGAGTTCGAGGCCAGCCTGGGCTACCAAGTGAGTTCCAGGAAAGGGGCAAAGCTACACAGAGAAACCCTATCTCAAAAAACCAAAAAAAAAAAAAAAGAAAAGAAAAGAAAGAAACAGATTGCAATGACATGTCTAATCAAAAGTCCATTTTGATGGGAAAGAGTCCATTTAATGCTCATTTTCATCTCGCTGCCTATATTTAATATTTTCTAGGCATCTCTGTAGGCATTTTACCACAACAGTGCCGTAGGTAGGACCTATGAGTTTTTTGTGTGAATCTGACAAATGTTAATGGACTAGACATCGTTAATGTAATCTTGACTGTGTATATTGTATATACTTACTGGATATAGTTTTTCTTGTATTAGTTATAAGCTTTTTTAATTTTAGACAAAAAGAGAGGAAATGTGGTGGTATTGTGTTCCCCAAAATATTGTGTACCTTAATAAATTTATCTGGGGTCAGAGAACAGGACAGCCACAATATGAAACAGGTTAGGCAGTGGTAGCATACGCCTTTAATCCTAGCATTCCAGAGGCAGAAATTCATGTGTTCAAGGATACACCCAAGCATGGTGACCCACGCCTTTAATCCCAGAAAGCCACACCTTTAATCCCAGGGAGTGGTGGTAGAAAGCAGAAAGGTATATAAAGCGTGAGGACCAGAAACTAGAGGCTTTTGCCCTGGAGAGGCTTTTGCCCTGGAGAAGCATTTGGCCTGGAGAAGCATTTGGCCTGGTTAAGCATTCAGGCTTTTGAGCAGCAGTTCAGCTGAGACCCATTCTGGATGAGGGCTCGGGGCATCCAGTCTGAGGAAACAAGATCAGCTGAGAAGTTGGCCAGGTGAGGTTAGTTGTGGTTTGTTCTGTCTCTCTGACCTTCCAATGTTCACCCCAATACCTGGCTCAGGTTTGATTTTATTAATAAGACTCTCTAAGACTCATGCTACATCTTCCTGTCCCCACATTACAGAGGAAAAAAGAGGGGTACAGAGAAAAATAAAAGATTAAGTAGCTTGCCCAAAGTGCAGTAGCTGGAAGACAATGGAGCCGTCTGTGACGGCCCAGATTTAAGCTGTGCATGAAGGTTATTCTATGTACGTACTGTACTTGTGTGGATCATGAGGAAATAAGAAGAACAAAATAATTTGCTTTCTAACCAGATTTTTTAAAAAACCCAATCACAAAGTCCTTCCTGTTTGCAGTCTCAAATACTCAACACGGCGGGACAAAAAGTAGAAACTGAGACTGGAGAGATGGTTCAGTCAGTAAGCTGCATGAATAGCATGAAGACCTGAGTTCAGTCCCCAATACCCGCATAAAAGCAAGGCCCAGCAGCGCTCGCCTGTAATCCCAGGACTGGAGCAGCAGAGACAGGGAGAGCCCAGTGGCTCTCTATCTGGCCAGCCTAGCTGAATCACTGAGCTCCAGGTTCAGTGAGAGACTCTATTTCAAAAAAAACAAGGGAGAAGATGATTAAGGGAGAACTCAGTTTTGCACTCTGGCCTCCACAGGCATGCACACACATGTGCACTCACATCTACACACATGCATACTAACACACATGAAAGTAAAATCTCCCAATCCGGTGGCCCACCATGTCTCTTATATGTGCTGGGCTGCTCAAGATAAGATTGAGTGGCACGAGCCAGGAATGGTGGGACATGCCTGTAATTTCAGCACTCTGAAGGCTGAGGCAGGAGGATTACAAGTTTAAGGTCGGCCTCAGCTATATAGTAAGTTTGAAGCTACTCTGAAGTACATAGCAAGACTCTGTCTCAATGAGAAAGAAAGAAAAGAAGAAAAGAAAGTATCCTGGATAGTTTTATGTCAACTTGACATAAAAATTCATCTGAGAAGAGGGAGCCTCCATTAAGAAGATTCCTCTGAACAGTTGTGGCACATGCCTTTAATCCCAGGACTCAGGAGGCAGCAGCAGGCAGATCTCTGTGAGTTAGAGGCCAGCCTGGTCCTCAGAGCAAATTCCAGGACAAGCAGGGTTACACAGAGAAACCCTGTCTTGAAAAACAAAACAAAACAAAACAAAACAAAAAACCAAAAATGCTTCCATAAAGTCTGGCTGTAGGCAAGCCTGTAGCAATTTTCTTAATTGGTGATTAATAGAAAAAGGTCCAGCCTGTGGTGGGTGATGCCATCCCTGGGCTGGTGGTCCTGGCTGCTATAAGAAAGCAGACTGAGCAAGCCCATAAGCAGCACCCCTCCATGGCCTCTGCATCAGCTCCTGCCTCCAAGTTCCTGCCATGTTTGAGCTCCTGTCCTGACTCCCTTCAATAATAAACAGCAATATGGAAGTGTAAGCCAAATAAATCCTTTTCTCCCCAACTTGCTTTTTGGTCATGGTGTTTCATCCCAGCAATAGAAACCCTAAGTCAGAAAGCATTCTCAAAAGACAAATGAAAAGAGAGGGATTGGACTCAGAAGCAATCTGAAATTTGTTCTTTAGGGGAAGATGGCCAGCTAGGGGAACGATCTCTCACTAAGCCTGGTACCAAGTTACATGGGCATGGCAGACACATTTTCCCTGAGATGCTCACATGGAGTTCTAGTCCTCCAGGGGTCTGAGGGGCTTCTCAGAGGCTCCTGAGGGGCTGCAGAGGCCACTGTAGACCTCTCCATGAACTGTGCATGGTGGAGTAGAAAAGCCTGGGCCTCCTAGGTCACACTGACCTGGACTCTAAGCTTCGGCTTGCTCTTTTGTAAGATGGAGACAGCAGTACCATTCATATCATTGAGCGAATCAATGTGACATCATACGGAGGCCTAAGGTCACAGCGTGCAGGAACACATATGATGCATTGACCATATTTTACTCTCTGTAGCTCAGCTGAAGCAGCTGTGCCTCCTGACATTCTGACGGGCCCCTCCTTGTCTTCACCCTACTCCTGACCACAGCCTTAAATTGGACATGTGTGGACAGGAGTGGCTGCTCCATCAGCAAGGGCCACTAGAGGAAGGTCGGCTCCTCACCAACAGAGGTGACTAGAGAATCTTTGGGCCAGACGCCTGAGGTTCCATATCTCCGGAACCTCAAGTTCTGGAGTGACAATTTCTTAGAAAGTCAGGGAGTCAAGGGAGAGCCTCACTTGCACCCCCTTTCCATGGCGTAGGTTCGTCTTGCTATCCCATAGGATGGACGTGCACTTACTCCCTGATCGAGGCATCGCACACTGTGGGTATGAGTGCCATGGGAGCTGCTGGCTCCTGCCCACCCACTGCATTTCTCCACCTGATTTCATGAATAAGGTCAGACAAACAGATCTGTCACTGAACTGATATCAAATTACTTTGGTTCAGAAGGCAGATCAAGTTCTAACTCTGATTTCAGTTTACTCCACCACCAACAGCAGCTTTCTGTCCCTGAGCCTGAAAATGGACCAGCAGCAGCAAGCTCTCAGGGGCAGGTAATTCCTCACCCACAGGGCTTGAAAGGTGGACTAGGGGCGAGTATGTGGGGGGGGGGGTAGATGGGGAGTGAATAGGTGGGGGTGAGTAGGTGGGGGGTGAGTAGATGGGGGTGCTGTGGGATGTCTTTCTGTATGCTGTGAATATGTGTGGTTCCCATTGGATAATAAATAAAGCTGTTTTGACCTATGGCAAGAAAGCTTACAGCCAGGTGGGAAATCCAAGTGGAGATACAGAGGGAAGAAGGGTGGAGAGGAGATGCCAGCCCACTTCAAAAGGATCAACAAGATGCCAGCAGACTGGTAACGCCACAGCCACATGGCAACATATAGATTAATAGGAATGGGTTGATTTAAGATGTGAGAGCTAGCTAGCAAGAAGCTGAAGCCATAGGCCATACAGTTTATAATTAATATAAGCCTCTGAATAATTATTTTATAAGCGGCTGTGGGACAGTGGGTGGTAGAGATTCGTCCGGACTGCTGGGCAAGGCAGGACCAGAGAAATTTCCATCTACAGGAGGTGAATAGGTGTGTGGGGGGGTGAGTATGTGGGGGGTGAGTATGTGGGGGGGTGAGTAGGTGGAGGGTGAGTAGATGGGGGTGAGTAGATGGGGAATGAGTAGGTGGGGGGATGGAGTACAAGATTCTACATTTCTGCCAAACTCTCAAGGGCACAGCTTGGTTATGCCTTAAGGAGAGAGGCTGGAAGCCTTGCTCTAACAGGGTGTTTGAAGGTCCTGTTTTAACAGGGGAAGCACAGGATGAGGGCTGACTAAGCTCTTTGAGAGAGATCCTTTCTATGTTCCCCAACCACAATGTCTAACCACACTGATAACACCATAGGAAACATCTCTTGGGTGGGTGAGTGGATGAGTATAAATGGACTCATAGTTGAGTATGGAAGGATGGAAGGATGGGTGACAGCTGATATTAAGACTCAAATGCACAGGCGGAAACAATTTTCAAATAAGATGTAGTTCTATAAACTGGGGGCAGAACAAAGGCATGGGGAAAGAAGGCAGAGGGTAAGGATGGAAAGAGAAATGCAGAGAAGGAGTGGATAGTGGAAGCTGAGAAAGAGTCTCTGTATCTCCACGGAGTTCTTAGGTCATCTGGAATTAAACTTAGCATGATTTATGAGTGTGCCCTATCTCCTGCAACAGACCAAGGCAGGTGTGCTCAGGCCTGATGCTTCTCCCCCAGCCCTGCACTTAGCGAAGGAGCTGTATTCCCAGGAACAGGCATAACAGCTCCATTCACCAGTTCTCTTTCAGGGAGCAGATACACCACCTGGATCGTCTCATTTAACTTCCATAACAAGCTTATGGGGCCAGTCCTTCATGATCCCTGTGATGATCTAGATGAAGAGGCTAGAACTCAGAATTAAACAAAATGCCCACAGTCACAAAAAGTGACTGAGATTAGGTGGTAAGGACTCCAGGCTACCAAAGGCCATGCTCTTGACCAAAAATGATGCAGGTTATGTGAAACCTGAAGCATAGATACATACATATACATACATACATACATACATACATACATACATACATACATACATACACACACATTCATATATACACACACACATACATACACATATACAAAATTTACTTTTATTGCTATTTTTTGTTTCCTTGAGATAGATTCTCACTTGTGTAGCTCAGGCTGTCCTGGGACTTGCTATATAGACCAGGCTGCCCTCAAAGTCAGAGAAATCTGCCTACCTCTGCCTCCCATGTGCTGGGATTAGAGATGTGAGTCCTCACCCATATCTAGTTGAAGGTGCACATGCAGGATCCCATGGACGCCAGAAGCACAGATGACTGTGGGCTGCCCAACATGGGTGCTAGGAACTAAACTCAGGTCCTCTGCAAAACTGGTATGTACTCTTAACCAAGGCATCTCTTCACTCACTGAAGCTTATATACTTTGAAGGGGTGTTTGGGAGGTGTCTACAAAAAAAAATATGACAGTGTAAATATACTGCTGGAACCCACAAGATGGCTGTGGTGGTGTGAAAGAAAATGGCCCCCAAAGGGAGCGCCACTATTAAGAGGTGTGGCCTTGTTGGAGTGGGTGTGTTCTTGTTGGAGGAAGTGTGTCACTGTGGGGGTGGGCTTGAGGTCTTTTTCTCAAGCTTCACTCAGTGTGACAGTTAGTCAACTTCCTGTTGCCTGCAAGACATAGCACTCTCAGCTCCAACACCATGTCTGCCTGCATGCTGCCATGCTCCCTGCCATGATGATAATGGACTGAACCTCTGAAACTGTAAGCGAGCCACCCCAATTAAATGTTTTCCTTTATAAGAGTTGCCGTGGTCATGGTGTCTCTTCATAGCAATAGTAAACCCTAACTAAGACAACAGCCCTAGAAGGGGTCACGCAAGTGAGGGGCACAAGAGCTCAAGCTTTGTAGTGACTCTGCCTCCAAACTTGACATACTTGGGAGAGAGGAAAAAGGAGAAGGAAGAGGAAAATCTGTTGAAAGGGAGAGGAAAGGATAAATAAGGAGTCAAAGGTGAGAGAGAAAATGAGAAAAGCAAAAGGGAGAGGTGGGGGGGCGTAGTTCTCTTGGTAGAGAGAGTGCTTACCTAGCACTCACAAAGCCCTGGGTTTGATCTCCAGCGCCACATAAACCAAAAGTTATGATGTACACCTTATTCTCAGTGTACAGGAGCTAGAGGCAAGGAGACCTGAAGTTCATGCCATCCTGGACTAAAACAGTGAGTTAGAGACCAGTCTGAGCCACAGGAAATCCTGTACCCCACCTAAACCCCCAGAAAAGGCTGAGGCCTCCCACAGAAGATGGAGTTATGACTTAGCTGTTTGCACCAGGCACCTGGGAAAGGCAGGCCTGTTTTCTGCTGTCCACAGTGCCTCCATCTCTAAACTGTGCATTTTCTGCCCTTGAGAATCACAGCAGCCAACCCAATCCTGCCTGTGTGCCTCCTTCCCAGGCCTCTGCACTTGTTCCCAGGCTCATCTGGGAGCTGGGGCCAAAGCTGGAGCCAAGAGTGCTGAGTAATCATCCCGCCACCAGCCCTGCCCTGCAGCGGTCCTGCAGCTGCCTGAAACATAGGCCAGGTGTTTATCCTGGCACAGACAGAAACCAAACAAGGAAGACCTAGCTGCAAGTAGCCTACTGGCCCCTCATTGCCTGACTGCTGAAATTCTTTGAAAAGGAGAGACCTGTCTACTGAAGTCATCCCTTCCAAGATCTCAACTTGCTACAAACTTCCTGCTCTAAAATTCTTTGCTCTGGGTTGGGGAAGAGTGAGAGCCTTATAGGTTAGCCTCAGATGGAACCAAGGCTACTCAGCACTGACCGTAGCTGTGGGCCATCCAACCCCAACTATACACCCAGAGTGTTCCGATGCTCTGTAGTGTCAGAATACCAGCCCATTTGCCTGACTGGCAGTAGGAGAGGACTCAGGCTCCAGCCACCACTTTTCTTCTGTCAGAAACATCTTCATCACCCTCAATGGTCAAATACAACAAAATGTTCTCCATGAGGTTATTGTGAGAAAGAGACGACGCACAGAAGCACATTGCTAAATGAAAGAGCCAAGACATACAGCTGACTGTTCTCCCGGGAGAAACAGATGTGAAACAGAACACAATCTACATTTTTAACTTGTACGTGATGGTAGATTTTGCCTCAGAGAGTCCTCAAGTGACCAGGTCCCTTCCAGCTTTATGGTCTAATCCCAAGGTTCCACTTTGTACAGCCCCTGGCTGGAGTGGGGCGGGATGCAGTTCCAACCGTCCCATGTGGCAGGACAGGAATCAGGAATGAGCCTGTGGAGGAGAGGAGCTGGCTCTAGCTGTAACGCACTGGTGATGTCTAGTCGACTATACGAAAGGGATACTGGCAGAAAGATCATTAGCCCCATACCCAGAGCATCCCTCTGGGTCCAGGAAATGAGAGAACACACATCTTTAGGGAAGAGACCTCCATGAACTCCCCAATCCTATCGCTTGACACAAGCCAGCAATCTACTCTCCCAACTTCCTGCAACCCCAAACGCAGGCACCCCCACAGTGAGAAGAAAGAAAAAGTTGCCTGCCATCACCTAGCCCCAGCCAGTGCCCGCCCTCCCGCCCTCCTGGTTGGATGGAAGGCATTCAAGTGGGCAGGCTTTGGTACCGCCTTAGGTGTGTCACCTGTCCTAAGGCCTATGAATGACTCCAGGTGTTGTCCCGGCCCTTAAAACCGAGTGTCAGGTTACAAGACTCATAATCATTCCAGTTTGGCAACTTCACCTGTTGAGTTGTAGGAACTGACCAGCCCTAGAGTCCCCAAGTCACTCCAAGACACAGTGGCAGGAGGTGGTTGGCTTGCTGAAGGAAGAGAATGCTGGCCATCAGGGAGCAAGGCCAGCCTTGCACTTGGGCCGCCTCTGACCAGTGCTGACCGGGGCTTTCTGACCTACTGGCTCATCTGAGGACCCCTCCTGCTGCCTTGGGTAGCGGTTCTCAGCTCCAGGCTGTAAGAACATTAGGAGGATTACCAAAGCAGCATGGTGAGTCTAAAACCCTCGGGCTGGGGAGGGCAGCTGTCCATAAAGGGCTCTTCTAGTAGCCTGTGGGGTCATCAACTGAGGATGCTGTGACATCTTCCAGGTTAAAAAAGAGGTCACAACTGAATTACCTCCACTTCCAGCCCTTTGTGCCCATCAGCTCTCCTCTCCCTCCGTCATTAGCCATTCTTGAAGATGGGCACAGAAGTCAGGGCTGTCTTTGTCCTTCTAAATCATGCTTGATTCTTTGCATACTGTCTGGGGTGTGTTTGCTGGAGCATGCCATGGATTCTTCAAAGCAAGGGCTGCTTCAGTGCCATGGTGACCCTCAGACACTCCCTGAGAAAAATGACTCCTGGACTTTTTAAAGAAAACAGTATAGAGCTGCCCCGAAACAATCAGGGATGTTTGGGGGGCCTTCTGCTTTGTCTCTTTAGTGCTCTCCTCATTGAGTATCCCCAGCATCTTCTGCTGCTGGCTTGTCCTTTTAAGGGGGGCAACTGAGGACCAGAACGGGGAAGAGATAATCGCTAGGCCTAAGGTGGGAGCCAGCAGGATTGATTCTCCAATCCTTGGCAATTGCTCAAGCACTAAAACGAAAGGGTTGGAGAAAGTAGCTGCCCAAGAAAAGGGTATGCGACACCCAACTACTTCCTGTGGCCCTCTAGTAAAAGGTCTAGCAAAATGCTAGTGTCCAGCTGAGGGCAGAGTGGCAGGACCACTTGGCTATACTGGACCAGAGCTGGGACTCAAGTACCGGCTACCTGATACCTGGTCAGATGCAGTCCTGTGCAGAGGTGTGCCCCCCCCCCCAACCAGGGGGGATCATTGGGGAGGAAAGGAACAGTGTCAGCCTCCTGACTGTGAGCCATTGCTGAGTGACACTGAGGAGCTCTGAGTTGCCTCTTGGAGGAGCTGCTAACAAGGGTGCCATTTCTGAGGCAGCTAACAGAAACAAAACCTGTTGTACAACCCAAGACCAAGGGGCTAGCTCTCTATGAGCTCCTGAGACTTTAATTTCACTGAGTCTCAACTCATCCCCCATCCCTGTAGAAGAAAAAACAGTGTGGTGAGCGGTGAGGATAAGTGAACCAACACGGGTGAATAGGCTCTGTAAACCAGGAAGCCTGAGCAAAAGTAAGAACTGTAACTAACAAGGAACCCACTTCAGGAAGTGATAGACAGGACCACATCTCACGCTGGCCCATTGCCAGCAAGGAATGAAAGCTGGGTGTTGCTGATAAGAGGGAAGGCAGGTGGGCACCGTGAGTGCAGGGTCAGGCCAGGGGTCACGAAGCAGAGGCTGGCAACTTGACAGCTAGTCTGCAGAAGAGAATTGCCACACTCAGGCCCCGAGAAAACCACTAAGCTACCCGTGTATAACAGTCTGTTCTTTCCCACTGATGAAGGCAGGATGAGCACAGCTCCCAGGCCACAGGGGAGGACGGGGTAATCCAAAGCTAGATTTAGCTCTCCCTGCTCCTCCCCTCTGTCCTCCTGCCTCTCCCTGTCAGAGCTGGTCAAAGTCCCCCATGGAGCTGCCTCTTAACAATGTTTATTCAACTGGTAATGTCGAGGGAGAGCTAGAGCAGGCCACCAATCCCGGGCAGAGTAAGAGCCTAGTGCCTGACCTGGACAGGTGCCATATGTACTCTGCAGCTGAAACCAAATGGAAAGTTGGGACCGCTGGATAGCCATCTTGGCCAGGACTCATTACTGCTCAGGAAGTCCTAAGCACACCATGGTCCAAAGACGAGGGTGTTATACCCAAGCAAGGCAAGGCGATACTGCCCAAGGTCAGTTTCAGTCCCCCAAGGTGCTCTCCACTGTCTCTTTTTCTTGCCAATCTGTACAGCCCCCAAATATCTGGTGGGCTTGGCTGGAGGACTGTGGCAAATGAAGAGGCCAGCCTGTTGGCAACAGGGGCCTGGTAGCATGTGGGGAGGATCCCCTTAGACTGAGGCACAGAATCCGGAAGCCCTCCACTCTGGTGATGTCATCCTTGGCTTTGGGCTGGCAAATTGAGAACTGAGCAGTAGACAGAGCCTGGTGAAGTACCAAGAAAGCTCTCTCTCCATGTCTGCTTCTGCAGCCCCCTCTCTACCCGGCGAAGAGAACCTGACGTTAATGTAGCTCCAGGTAGCCAGCTACTTTTAAATAATCCACCCTGGCCACTGACCAGCTGTTTGGCAAGGGGTGGGGGTGTTGAGACAATGTCTAGGAGCTGCCTCAGAGGCACTCACAAAAGAGAGATTACAAGGTACTCCTGAGCCAAAAGGGCAGATCTCTCCAGGGTGGCTGGATGCTATCCCAGAAGAAAAAGTGCTTGCTTTGGACTTCGGGAAGGATGAGCCAGCTCTCTTCAGACAGAGAAGTCAGGATTGATGTCTATATAGAGGGAATTGCATGAGATGGGCAAGAACAAGGGGCGGCATGCTATGGCTGGAGCAATATGTTTAGGGAGCAGAGAGGTTATAGGGTGTGTGCTGTCTGATCCCTTTATCAGAGAACTCAGCCTCAGTGTCTCCCCCTGATCCATTGCGCAGAAGCCAAGTCTGGAGAAAGGCCTCAGTGGCCATCAACTGAGTGGTCTCCCTTTAAAGGACCGTGTTTCCCCCCAGACAAGCCCACAGTATCCGTTCCCTGTACAGTAGCACAGCCTGCCTCATCAGTAACAGGCCCTAGAAATGCACTGGGAGATGAGTGCAGATACATCTAGAGAGTGTCGGGTCATCGGGCAGTCACACCACTGGAGATAATTCACTGAGACGCCGCTGAGAGAGGCTGGATAAAGAGCACAGAGGACCAGGACTCACAGGGTGAGAGAAGACGGGAAAGGAACGAGAGCTGCAGAGTGGGGAGCCGCTGGAACTGAGGAGGAAATGATGGGAGAGGTGAGAAAACAGACCCCACGAGGGGCTCAGAAACTCCAAACCAGCTTCCCAAAGCCCAAGGACTGCTGGAGGCCCTCATCCTCAGGCCTGAGAATCTTCATAGGCCTCAGATTTCCCAAGTACTTATTCTGTTCAGCCTTCCATCTTGCCCAGATGCAAACATCAGCCTTAACGAGACACTGCAACTTCCCAGTGACTCCTAAGACAGTGAACTCCCCGTGCCTGAAATAGACTTCAGCTGACCACCACCAGAATATGAGCTTCCGGCCTGTCTCTGTCTTCTTAACCTCAGACAGCACAGACCTGGAATGGGACAGGCCCTATGTAAATGTACCTGAGGCGTGAGTGTCAGTCAGTCAGTCTGTCTGTCAGTCAGTCAGTCTGTCAGTGCATGAGTGAGTGAGAAGTGAATGACAGAAAAATGATCCAAAAACTGAATCCCTTGTAACCAGATTCTAATCTAGGTGACAGAAAGCAAAGTTCACCAAATCCAACTTAAAATAAAAAAGTGCCCGATCCTACCAGAAATAAAAGTATTTCTGCCCCTACAAACAGGAGCTGAGGGTAAGAGAAGGACAGGCCTGAGCCTGCTAGGAAACCCCGGCAACAGGAAAAGGGAGAGTCTGGCAGAGACAATGTGGCAATCCCCCTGCATGTATTTAGCTGCACCGCCCAGCCTGCCACTCAGATTAAACATCAGGATTGCAGCAGAGAAACCGGTAAACAGATTTCAAAACTGCAACATCCTCTCCTCCTGCCGGCTCCCAGGATGCTTTCCAGCTTCTAGTGTAAGCCACATGCAAATGGAAATTCTCAAGTGGCGGGTGGAAGAACACTTTCTGGAGGAAGTGGGTGACAGAATGGAGTGGCCTGTCCTGGGTGCGGAGGGGTCTTCGGTCATGGGGTATGCTGCACATCTGGCTGCTGGGGCAGAGATGCCCCGTGCTTAGTGCGCTTGCTGGCTGTGGTCTTAATTTCTCCCACTACAGCCTGCCTGCACTAGTTTCTCCACTGCTTATCTGGGAACCTAAGTGTCCACCATAGACTAGGTTCTAAAATGATCCTGTGAGGTTGGGAGAAGACTCAAGATCTAGACCCTGGGTTGCAAGGCTACACGGAAGGAGCAGGGATGGGCTAAACCGCTCCCCTCATCCCAGGCAGAACGCGGCCTTCCTTCACGCACAGATGCCAACAAGGAAGGGAACAACCATAGCACCTTCATCAAGGAAGTAACTGGGGCACCTTTGTCCCGCTGCCACGCTGACACCGGGGACATCCCCACTGGCCTATCCTGAGGAACTGGAGTCCCTGATGTCCTACCGAGTCACAGCAACTGACTTCTCATCTCTCACCTGATTAAGACGTGCATGCAGCCCCTACCGTTCAAGAGTCACCCTGATGTGCAGTGTCTCCCTCCGAGTATGACACCAACTCTCGGAGACTCAGAAATTAGGAGAAGAAGGCACAGAGAAGTCAAGTGAGTTGAAAAGGGTCACTCAGCCTCTAAGAGGCAGAGCTGAGACTTCAAACCCTGGAGGTCTCCAGTCTGCTTCAGGCTGCAGACCCCTAGGACCAGCAAATGGTGTACCCTGATCTACTGTGGGACTGGGCCCTCCCATTTCCCTACCTCCATGCTGCTGGGCTCTATAGCAAAGTGTGCATGAAGTGGAGACGCTAACACCTGAGGACGGAGGAAGAGTATGGGGTTCTGCAGACTCCAGCCCCCACTAAGATGCCAAAGATAACAGCAGTAGGGGCTCAGGGGAGCAACACACACAGAAGGAAGCCCCTGGGCATGATCAACTCGAACATTCAAGAAGGCTGGGACAAAGTTTCACAGCCAGTCTGCTCAGGAAAAATGACCCATATTGCCGTGAGACCATTAAGGAGAGAAAAGTGATTTAAAGCCAAGCCTGACATGGCGGTTCACACCTGTAATCCCAGCATTCTGGAAGCTGAGGCAGACGGATTGCCATGAATTTGAGACCAGCCTAGGCTACCTAGCAAGTTTCAAGAAAGAGGACTATCAGTGAATCAGGCCGCAGACTAGTCTTAGACAATAGAAGCTGCAAGCCAGCAGCCAGCAGTTCCAGATCACAGACTCCTGAGGAAGGACCTATGAGGCCCGGTGTGTTCTGGTTTCAGAGCCCCACTGAAACCCAATGCAGATTTCCATAAGCAAAACAGAAAAACCAGAGTGACAGCGTTTGGAAGGACTGTGGCCTCACCCACTCCTGTCCCATCCCCAGCACTGATGGGGCTCTGCCTAGTGACCAAGGATGGTAGAAACCACTTCCAGGCCTACCTCTTTCTGCTTGAGAAACCCCTGCACGGCCCAGCTCCTGCTCACAGACACCCCCTCCCCATTTCTAGGAAGCGCTTCTAGCTGCTACAGTCTCCCCTCCGCCAAGACAGCTCCTGCAGTACCCCCATTTGTCCTCAGGGTCCTCTTTGGCCTCTTCCTTAAGATGGTTTGAATGGCCGTGTTTGCTCAGTCCTTCTGTCTGTCTTTGCTTCTCTGACCTTCATCTGCTACCTCCTCTTCAGAGAGCAACTGATGTCATTCGGCTCAGGTCCCCTAGCTGCCCTGGCTACTCTCTGCAGATGTCCTTGGGCCATAGTCTGTCCTCCTGATGTCAGACTCCTGGGCCTAGGAAGCCATCAAAATAGCTGTCCGGGTCCCTGTCCCATCCATGCCAGATGCTCTACAAAGCTCTTACCAGTTAATAATGAATAATTCCCAAGTATCTACTATGCCAGGTACTTGCCAGATTCTATTCAAATATTGTCAGCAATTATTAAAAACAGGCTATCTGCTCATGGGCACACGAACTCTGCCCCTTGTCCATAGCTGGGTCTCCAGCCCCTGAACAGTGACTTTGTGATTGAATAAAATAGTATTATTACAATTAACAGTTACTGCACTCTGCTCCAGCCATGAGCATGCATATTTGGGACTCATTAAGAGGAATACTTATTGAAAACTAGTCTCTCTCTCTCTCTCTCTCTCTCTCTCTCTCTCTCTCTCTCTCTCTCACACACACACACACACACACACACACACACACACACACAAAATTGAGGCTCTCGGTGGTCAAACAACTTGTGTACAGAGGTGGGATTCAGACGCAGGTGGCAGCATGTCACGGCCTGTGCTCCATCCACTGCCAAAATGCCTCTTCTCGCAGTGGCATCACAGCAAGGAGAAACTTCCAAAGCACTTGCAGAGTTATGTGAGTGGGCAGGAAAGTGAGAGAAGAACGCCAGGTTATGCAACATCGAAGTAATAATGCAGAGAGGTCCCGGAAGCACCACCAGAACGCTATTTATAGGCTCTTGAGTTCAGAGTTCCCAGGAAAGCCATCAAAGAGTCACCAAGTCTTTTGCGGGCAGATCAGCAGCAGCAGCAGCAGCAGCTAAACTTGTGTACAGAGGTGGTTGTCCCTGAGGCATCCAGAACAAAGCAGACTGCTCCCTTCTGCCCTTGGAGAGAACCCTTGCTGAACCCAAATACCGTGTGATAGCACAGAAACCAGGCCAGCACATCTGCTTAGGAAGAATAGTCACTGAGGACCCACCCCATCCCCACCAGAGCCTCTGAGACCCTTCAGACCACAAAGATCAACCAAGGGAACCATAAACAACAATGGGATCAAGAGAGGACCAGATGAAGTCCCGGTGGGCATGGGAAGGCACCCAGCACCCAGCAGGTGGGGCGTTTCTGCGGAGTCTTCCTCACTGCCAGTCATGTCAGGAAGTTAGATTTATACCCACATTGCAAAGGGGGAAGCTGGGTCCAGGAGATGCTGAGAATTGTCCAAGGACACTTAGGAGCTCAGCAGAGGAGCCAGGCCCTCTATAGCAAATACCCTCTCTCCTTACCACCACCTCCCACCCTTTCGTGTTTAAGGGACAATCCAGGACAAGCCAAGGCAGTATGGTTTTTAGAGACAGCATCAACTCTATGGAGAAAATTCTTTTATAACCATCAGACTGCATTGCAGGTGGCAGCTACCTGGTTCTGGTAAATACAGTGTTTGGAGAACTCATGTAAGCTCTAGTATCCATCAGTCCTCCCCAGCAAGCAAGCACCCGAGCCACCTTCTTTTTATCTGACCCTGCCAGAAGGAGAAAGTGGACACAAGAACTCTGTGTGGACCTGGGCAAAACAGAAGAGTCAAGAATTCAGAAATGTCAGAGAGAATGGACTGCTTCCCCTGGGTCTTCCCCAAACATGCAAGAGAGAGAGCTCACAGCAGTGCCGCCTGGAGCATAGGGCCTCCCCAGGAAGCCGGGCTGTCCACAGTCAACTCTACCTAAGAGGCCTGTACTAATGCCTCACTCCTGGCCTTCCTATTGTCCTGACCCAAAGGTTCAGGGCAGAGAGTTTGCAAGCCCTGCACCACGCCTTCATCCACGACACAGGGGTCCTTGCCTCTTTACCCTCCCCCCACCCCAGCCCTACCTGCAGTTAAGAGCCTTGCTGTAACACAAAGGTTGATTCTTAAATGACAGAGCTGTACAGCGGGCTGGCAGCAGGATAAAGGTGGGTCACCTGACACCGCCCGCCCGCCCCAGGCCTTGCCCTGTAGCTATTATACCTTGGAATGGGGGTGAGGTTCTGGACTCAAATTGCCAGCAGGTCAACACCTATGTGGTTTATTACAAGGCACAGTGGTTTCTAATGTAGCAGCAGGGCTGAGGTTAGATTAAAGGCGGGCTGTGAGGACGCCTACACCGGGACCCACGATACAAACTGCTGATCCTATACATGAGAGCTGGTGCCTAGCCTGTTTTGCTGGATGGACATCCTGGAAACAGGGTCGCAAGACAGGGACTCCTCAGAAGCCAGCCGGCTGTTGCCCCTGAAACCCTGTGTGTACCTTAAACCGCTGCATCACAGCAGCCCCTCCCTGGCCCCATGATGAAGCGCCCCTCCATAACCCCTTCTTGTCACCTTACCTGACATTGTGGAGGCACCCAAGAGACAGGGTCTTGTTTCCAGCCTGATAAAGGCATCAAACTGCCTGCCTAGCAGCAGCTGGGAAACAGCTGCCTGCCAGCAGTGGGTCTGAGGGTTAGATGCAGGTTCAGGGATCAAAGTGGCTTAAGGCCACCTAGAGAGCCCCCTGAACACCTGAGCTAGCTGTGGCCAAGACTTGCTCTTCTTGCTAACTGCGAGCAGCCTCGGGTCTCTTGGCTCACTCACAAAGCAGTCCCCACCCTTTCCCTGGGGTGCCCCTGTCAACCTGTCACTGGCCTCAGCAACCTAACTACAGAAGCTGAGAGCCTCTGAGGGTCTGTTTACCCATCACCTGGCAACAGCAGCATTTTTAGCTCCAAGGTTTCCCTCTGAGACCAAGGAAAGCCAGAGCCCTCCTCATGGGATCCCAAAGCCACCACAGAGAAGAGCAAAGCCAGACAAACAGCCTTTGGGTTCTATGGTTCGTCTTCCTCATCTCCAGCTCTGCTAACCTCTTCTCAGAGCAAGGCAATGTCTGAGCTGCAGAGGAGGGGCAGAGAGGTTAGCAGGGCAAAGGAGCCGGTGGGCTCTGTTCCTCGGACCTCTTTGTTATTTGCTAGTGGAGCACTGGCCCTTCCATTGTGAAATAATCAAGTGCCTCACCATCTCTGAAAGACGGTGCTCAGTGGCCTGATGGAGCATCCTAGATGTACAGCAAGTCAGAAGTCACACCCCCTTGGCTATCTCTTTGTGGCTTCTCTGTAGAATTTAAAAACAAAAACTCAACAAACAAACAAACAAAAACTGAGTGGTGGTGGCACACACCTTTAATCCTAGCATTCAGGAGGCAGAGGCAGGCGGATCTCTGTGAGTTTGAGGCCAGCTTGGTCTATAGGGCAAGTTCCAGGACAACTAGGGCTACATAGAAACTGTGTCTCGGAAATTTAAAAAAAAAAATGCTGCCTGATATCTGGGGTCATTGTCTCTGGCTAGAGACAAAATGAACCATTTGACATTTGGAGCTCAACTAAGCCTAGGAACTTCTCCAGGATTTAAAACTTGGAGGGAGGGAGGAACCACAGCTGAGAACAGGCAAATGTGGTAGAAGATGGAAGAATTGATGATAACATTAGCAGAGGCCCTCCTGGACACCAAGGCCCTGCTGTCTACTTGCTTTTTGAGAGGCAGCTCCCATCACCACTCATAGGTGCTTTGGCAAAGTCAAGAAGCAATTCCAGGTCTCTATGCCTTCCAACCACGGGAGGGCTGTGGAGCTCCTGAGGGTGATCTCTGCATGTTGACTGCTGGCTAAGCACAGGCAACAAGACCACATTGCAGAAGGGAAGAGACTCAAAAGGGTGCACCACCCTCAAAGACGCTTAACCACACAGGCCCTTGAAACTGCCCGGAAATGAAAACAGAGTAGTCCCTCGAGTCTAGAAGCCCAGCCTGGAGAGCTGAGTCTGCCCTTCACTTGCTTAGAAACCACAGAAGCCACTTTGTGGATGTGAACTTTGGCTTTCAATTCTGTAAAGTGGGGAATGTCTCTGGGTTTCCCAAAGATTAAATATAATAGCACCTTTGAAAGGAAGATGTTGCAAGCAATAAAACAATATTCAGCCTTCACAGGTGGGTTCTGGATTAATGCTGTTCCCTTGTTAGTGACTGACTAGAAAACAAGGCAGGAAGATGCTCTGAGCTAACCAGGAAATGGCAAGTGTTTTTCAACCATCAACCATCCACCCATTCTACCTCCATCCAGTTCCCACCTGGGAACTGAGTGTCTGAGCATTCCCAACCTTCAATTGTACTCCAGCCAGCAAAAGCTTTGTTCCAGAGGAGCCCTAAGTCAGACATGGGCTGAATCAGACCCACAAGTCAGAGCTCTGTACAGTCTGAATCAACAAGGCAGGTGGCCTGGCCCAGCCAGCAGCTCTGACAGAAAAGGGAAGACTGGCTATACAGGGACTGTACTGTGGTAACGGTCACCAGTTCAAGAGGTTAAGTTCAAGCGGAGCATAATCAAAGATATTTCTAGCAATGAAGAAGGAACCTCTAGGGCAATATCTTTCCTCTGTCTGGTTTCAGGGACAGTAGCCCAGAAAGGTTTCTAGAGGCCCTTTCAGCTCTGCATCCTTGAGCACTATTGGACCTGCCAGTGGTGGGGTATGGTGGGACCTTAGAGTTCCACATGGTACCCGAATGTCTCAGCCCCATCCTTTCCCCAGTTCAGGACTTATCCTGAGCTGAGAGGGGATAGAAGCATCCTTCCGTTCTTCTTAGAATGTCTCCAACTACTACTCCAATTACTACTCGGGGCCCTAAAACACATCTATTGACCACTGGCCCTAATACCCATGAACTGCAACATCTCTGTTTCCTGGAAGCTTGACAGCCTTACATTTCCAACCTCTCTCTGTCACAGATGCTTGTCTAGAGCCTTCAAGAAAGGACAGAGAATGAGGCACTAAGTGGGAGATAAAGAGGTTACAGCATAGTACCATGAGGACAAGAGCTGAGCTCCTCAAAGCACAGGCAGGTGGCAGCCTTTTAGTCTCTCTTAGAACATTGGGTGCACAACATTGGCTAGACCATGCCTTTGATTCATGATAACATTTCACTACTGATCCACACAGTACTGATCCACATTAGTAACTGGTTAGCTAGTTACTTGGTTTAAGAATACAGTAAGCTTCCATAAATCTGCACAAACACTGGGGCTTAGCAGTAACCTCTATAGAATCATGAGATTCCTCCCTTGTCTCTCACATGCACACCCATGCCCCTGCTGAGGTAGGTGGGCAAGTCTCCTTTGCTTATTAATTCAACAAAAATTGGCTGCACTGCACATATTTAATATCTAAGGAACCATGTTAAATGCACTCTGCTGAGGTGAGCACCGCCCACCCATGTCCATCATGGGAGTCCCATGTCCATCATTCCTTTGCTTCTTCATGAAAAGGGTTCTGAGCTGCATGGAACCTGTTGGGACTTGATCCTTGTTATTCAGTTGTTTATGTTCCTCTTTTATTTGATATAACTTGTAGTTCGTTTATTTTGACTTCAGTATGATATTTTATTGTGTGACTGTATTTATGGGCAGATTTCTTAAGGCTGGCCCAAGATAAGTCTTAAAGCTAAGATAGGATCATTAATTTACTCATCCAACACTATTCAATACTCACTCTATTCCATGCACTGTAGGAGAGAGTTTGGATGCAGTTGATCTTGTGATCAACAAGATGGTCACAGTCCCTTAAAACCACAACTTGCAGCTTTGATTTCACTTGGTTGTTCCTGGATTTGTTTACAAATGAGTACTGAATGTTTTGTATATCCACTAAGTAGTCAGCACTTGGAAGCATTGCCCACCATGAGGTATCAGGCCACTTCAGCTCATAATGAGCAGCCAAAGGCCAGAGAGGTGTAGACTGCACATTTCCTTTGTTCACTCTGTGTCTGGGCTTCCAGCATAATCCCTTGCCCATCATGGGTACAGTCAATGCCTGCTGAATTAGTAAAAAACAAAAGAAACTCGTCCTACCTACCTTAACTAATGCAGGCGTGTGTGTACACAGGCAGAGTCCGTGAAAAAGAATGAACTGATGGGAAGGGCCAGCTGGATAGATGCTCTTTGTATCCAGCTCCCTCCTCTAGCCTTCCACATTCCAGCAGACACCCTACCCTGTTTAACCAAAGCCCAAAGGTACCCAGCCCACTGGCAAAGCCAGTGTCAATCTTCCAAAGACACACAGAACCTTCTCTTTCCCTCATACCCTTGCCTCCCCTCCAAACTCGCCTGCTTCTAGGTAGCACCTCACACTTGCTCCTGACTGCTGGCCCTTTCCATCATTCAAGTCACAGTTAGATGTGAGCTGTCCAAAGAGGCCTCCCTAACTGTTCTGACCTTTTCCCTTGACCCTTACTCTGTCTCCATCCAGACATCTCTCTTCTCAATCTGCTCTCCTCTGAAGGCTTCCCCTAACCCTGTGGGGTTTTTTTCTTCTGGCTTATTCCCTGGGGTAGTCCATCCCCCCAGGCCCTTCAAGGGATGTAGCACTCAGTTGGCTTGTTTGGGCACCTCTCCCAGTCTGCTGGGATGAATGCTTCTTGATCTTTAACTCCAATTTCTTTTTGGATCCGGGCCTGGCACAGTGTGGACATTCCCATACATCTACTTACTTGGGCAGTCATGTAATGCTAACCACCCTGGGCACCACACACTTGATTTCAGTACTTTTTAATCTGGACCTAAGTTAAATGAAAAGACTTCTCCAGTTTGTGTGAACACTGCTGTTGGTATTGTTATCTCCTGACTGAGTATTCACAGGGCCAGGTACCCTGGCCTGTTCTCATCTTCATCCTGAAAGTTGTCCCCTCTGACAACCAGCCTGGTGATGACCAAGGAGAGACTGGGAACGACCAGAGCCCAGAGATCAGTTCAGTCGTTTGTAGGCGCAAACCAGATACTTAACATAGAAAAGAGACCAACACAATTTTTATTTGTCAACTCTAAATAAAATTAAAAAAAAAAAAAACAGAAAGAGACAGAGACAGAGAAATGGTGGCTGTTCAAACAGAGAAGGGCTATGGAAGCGTGGGGGATGGGCAGGCAGGAAAAGGTGGCCATGTGTGAGCCGGGCTGTAGCATGAATCTTAAAAGTTCTTATTAATAAAATCAAACCTGAGCCAGGTATTGGGGTAAATGCTGGAAGGTCAGAGAAATAGAACAAGCCACAGCTATCTCACCTCGCCGGATCCTCAGCTGGTCTTGCTTCCTCAGACTGGAAGCCTCTATGTCCTCATATCTGAATGACTCTCAGCTGAACTGCTGCTAGAAGCCTGAATGCTTAACCAGGCCAAATGCTTCTCCAGGCCAAAATGCTTCTAGTTTCTGGTCCTCATGCTTTATATACCTTTCTGCTTTCTACCACCACTCCCTGGGATTAAAGGTGTGGATCACCATGCCTGGCCGTTTCCAATGTGGCCTTGAACTCACAGAGATCCAGAGGGATTTCTGTCTCTGGAATGCTAGGATTAAAGGCGTGTACTACCACTGCCTAACCTCTATGTTTAATATTGTGGCTGTTCTGTCTCTGACCCCAGATAAGTTTATTAAGGTACACAATATTTTGGGGAACACAATACCACCACACCGGGCACCAGAAAGCTCCTTTTATTTCTTGCCCAAAGGCACAAAATCAGTAGGAATCAGAGCCTGTGGACTATTGCACCAGCCATTCACAGAGACATCAATCCAGCAGATTGCAGACTGGAATGTAGAAGGAGGGAAAGCAGGAGGAGCTCCCCTCCTATCACTGGGGCCCCCATGTTTAACATGAGAGCGGGTATGTCCTTGTAACCAGCTTGGGATTCCCACACACACAAGGTTTAGAAGAAGCCTTTTCACTCCCAAGTGGGACCAGAAAAATCCCCAGTAGGAAATGTACAAGATCCTGCAGCTTCCTCCCATCGACACTGGGTATCCACGACACCCATACAGTATTGGCAAGTCAGACCCTGGGTAGAGGCTTAAAGCTCAGACAGAGCTCAAGGACTCCCCATCCTCTACCAGACCTTCAAGAGAAGATCAAGAAGGTTCTGAGATGCTCCAGAGATAGGAAGGGGTTCAGAGAATGGTGTAAGCATTACCGCTCTGATGGAAAGGTATCCTGGCAGTCAGGAGCCAAGGAATACTGCAAAGTCACTGTAAGCATAGCAGCTTACAGTTCTGCTCTAGGGAAAGGTTTCCACAATGCAATAATAACTCTGCCCAGGCAGGGGAGGGTTTCCCCAGCAAAGTTGTTACAGCTCTGCTCAGGTCCCCCTGAGTGTAACAACTCTGCTCCGCTAGGGGAAGGTTTCCCCAGCAAAAGTGTTACAGTCTCTGCTCTGGCTCCAGAGAAAGTTACAGCTGGGCTTCACTCCTCTGAAAATGTCACACTGCACAACAAACCTCACTCAAGAGATTTGTTGGGAAGGAAGAATTCAGGAGGGTGGCTGCCTTGGGTGAGAAACAGCAGCCAACTGAACAGAGTGCAGCTCCTATATAGGATTTCTTGAGGGGCGGAGCTTTCCAGGGTAGCTTGGGATTGGTGGGTTTTGGTGGTCTGATTCTGGAGCAGGCTCAGGGATTGGTGGGATTCTGTGCTCAGGGATTGGTGGGATTCTGGGCTCAGGGATTAGTGAGATTCTGTGCTCAGGGATTGGTGGCATTTTGAGCTCAGGGACTTCAGAGATTGGTGGGATTCTGTGCTCAGGGATTGGTGAGATTCTGTGCTCAGGGATTGGTGGTATTTTGAGCTCAGGGACTTCAGAGATTGGTGGGATTCTGTGCTCAGGAATCGGTGGGATTCTGTGCTCAGGGACTGGTGAGATTCTGTGCTCAGGGACTGGTGGCATTTCAAGCTCAGGGACTTCAGAGATTGGTGGGATTCTGCAGCCTGACTCTGTGGCAAGCTCAGGGATTGGTGTGATTTCAAGCCCTGGTCCTGGGGTCAAGTCAGGTTCAGGGTGTTTTTCCTTGGCCCTTTGCACCCTGTAAACGGGAATCTGAGCATCACCCTCCCTTTGACCCTTGCCTTAGGAAAAGGAGTAAACATACTTTGCGTAGGAGCCTCTGTATAGACAACTCCCACGTTTGAGTCTCTACATCTGTGTGTACATTGAGTGCACATGGGAAGCGAGTGACCAAACGCAGGAAATGCCTGTGCACATGTTTGTGCACGTGTATCACGGCAGAACTTCGACTCCACTCTCAAAAATGCCCTGGCATCCTAGCAGACTTCGGTTGGAGCTTGCCTGTTTTATTAGGTGTAATCCACATGCAGCAAACGACTCCGTAAACACACCTCCCAGGGAGCATCTAACACACATGAACACCATGTAACCAACACCCACAGCAAGTTCTAGAAATTTCTCAATATTCCAGAACATTCCATTATTCTTCTTCCTATAACCATCCCACTTTCCCAGTAGTAACCACTGCTCTGACTGCTAGCACCCCTAAACTTTACCTCCTGATTTTGTGATGATGTCATTGAACAATACATACTTTCCCGTGTTTAGTTCTTTCTTTCTTCATTATGTCATGAAGTTCACCCATGGCGTCGCATTTAGCGCTAGCTTTGTATCGGTTACCTATCACGTTCTTGTGAGAAAGTGCCTGACAGGAGCAACTTAAAGGAGAGAAGAGTGACTCGGCTCACAGATTCAGAGAGCTTAGCTGGAAGTTACGTGGCCGCATGTGCTTAGGCAAAGAAGGGGTGGGTAGTGGAGACTAGCTCACTTCTTAGGATACTTGGACAAGGAAAAGAGCACAGGGAAAGTTCAGGGCAAGATGCCCTGTGTAGGGACTTGCCTCCCGTGATCTAGTCCCTCCAATGAGGCCCCACTTCCTGACTTTCACCATTTCCCAATAATGCTGCCCTGCGACAGATCCCTCAACCAGTTCATCCACCCATTACGTGAAGTGCTGGCTGGTGGGGTATAGACTAGCAATGCTTCGGGCACATTTACGGATACTAAACACAGGCTGATTCATGATTTGATGGCTCAGTAGAGCTACTGTGGGATATAATCACACACACACACACACACACACACACACACACACACACAAGGAATACTTACAGCTGGGAAGCAGGCACTGCTGGTCTGGGTCTCAGAGGTCCCCTCACTCAACTCGCCATTTTTCCTTCAATTACAGGATTCGAACAGTGACCAACCCCTGAACAGCCACGGTAAGCTCAGGTCCCCCGGCCTTTGAATCTCAGCCACTGAGCCACTATAGTCCACGACGTCAATCCACTGTCCAGCCATCATCCAACAAAAAGTACTAAGTTCTCCTAAGTTCCAGGATTTGTTCTAAAAAACAAAAAAGCCTGGTCTCTGAGGAAATATGACCAGCAGGCCTGACAAGAACAGCGACAACCCCCTAGTCTATTCTTTGTGCCAGGCCCTGAGCTGCACAGAACTGGGTTACCGCAGTGGTACAGCCAAGGCTCCTGCCTCACGGAGTTCATGCTAGCAAGGATGCGGGGCACTGGTGTTTCCCTGTAGGAAAGGAAACAGCTGTGAATGCCTGATTAAAGGAGACGAATGAGTGAATAACAGAAAATTCCCAAGTTTAAGGGTTTTACCCCCTCCTATTATATTTTCTTAAATCACTGACGCCTACTCCCAATAGCCTATACATCAGCAAAACAAATGAACAGGGAACAAATTAATGGGAACAAATCCGGAAGACAATGGTTCAATCCCCCTCAGGTGAACATCTTATTTGAGTCACAAGTTAATAATGATCAGAGACAATAACTCAGCTAGTGGAAACTGTGCCTCCTTTGTACTTTAGAGTTTAATGTAACAGTAGACCACAAGGTCCCCCAAAGAGTACCAGGCTTCCCGTGGCTCTTCCTGTGTGTGCCTCACAGGAACTGCCAAACCAGAAGGCAGCTGAATCGGCTCCAAACACCTGGTGGGAAGGAAGCTGAAAGAAAAGACCTGTGCTGTATCAACCAGGCCGTATTGACCAGGCTGTATAAACAAACCAGGCTGTATCAACCAGGCTGCACAAACAAACCAGGCCATATTAACCAGGCTGTATCAACCAGGCTGTATAAACAAACTAGGCTGTATCAACCAATCTGTATAAAGAAACCAGGCCGTATCAACAAGGCTGTATCAACCGGGACACAAACCAGGCTGTATCAACCAGGCTGTATAAACAAACCAGGCTGTATACACAAACCAGGCTGTATCAACCAGGCTAGCTAGACAAGTCAACTAGCAACAGCAGGGGTGAAGGAGGCATGGAGGGAGGGAGGAGAGAAGGAATCTGAGCTCCTGAGTGTCAGAGGTCATGACTAACACTCAGGTCATTCAACACCAGAAAGTCAGCCTGCCCGTGTGACTAGGGGTTGGGGTAGGGGCTGGCTGCTGAGAATTAGCAGTGAAGTCCATTTGGCTCAGAGAACGAGGCTAATTACACTGCTTAGAAGGTTGAGAGTCGTGAGGTCCAAAAGCGAGTGAGAGAGAAGCCCCTAATAGTCACTTAAGAGGGAAGGGACAGGGTAAAAGCCACCTTCCTGGAAGCTTTTCTAGAAGCAATGGGCAGGACAAACAGACAGAAGGAGCAACCACAAGCAGGGAGGCTATCTGTGAACCTGAGCTAAGTGTGAAACCACATCCCTTCCTAAAGAGGGAGGCAGGTCTTCCCTGAGAACAGCCAGGACACACTTTGGGCCAGGACACGGGGCAAATGACTCCTTCCAGTAGATTGTTCGCTATCCAAGAAAACAAATCAACCTCATGTTTCCAGAAGCAGGTGTCCAAGAAACAAATCAGGCATGAATAATTGAACAAAATACCGATGTGTTGGTGGCCACAGGAACAGAACAATTCTGAAGAGCTAGTGTGGGAACTTTAAAAACAGAACTACCTAGCATTATTGATAACCTGCTCTGTGCCAGGTCCTAACAATTTACAGGCAATACCATGTCATATTCACATCCCCACTGCGGGCGGGGCCACTGTGCAGTTAAAACTCCCCATTAGGGAAGCACAAAGTTTGAGCTTTCTTATTGGCAGTCACTGATACTGTCGTTTATGGGGCACAGGCCTCTGACAGACACCAGCCTCAGCTTCCAATGAGCAGAGAGCATATGCCTAGCATTGCTTGAGACAGAATAAAGTGAGAGCTGGGGGTAGGACCGACAGGGTGCACTTAAGGGAACAGAGCCAAGAACGGATCACTTCCCATCATGGACACTCATTGGGCATCTGCTGTGGGACAGGCTCTGCTCTGGGCACTGGAGACGCAGGAGAGCACAAAAGATAGTCTTCATGGCAGCTTCATCTCCACTATAGGGAGGGGTGGGAGGAGAGAGAAAACAGAAAATGTCGGAAAGTAGGTCAGAGGTAAGTGCTTTGAGGGAAAAACAAGCAAGGAAGTGGGATGGGAAACGTGGGAAGTTCTAGAATGGGCTTACATGAAGGAGATGTGGAAGAGAGGTTAGAAAGAGGTGAGGGAATAAGCCATGTAGGGGTGAGAGCAAGAGAGCCCGCCTACTGCTTTCTAAGTTTCTGGAGCTGCTGTGTTTTGTACCCAGCTCCCCTTGGGATCAAGGCCCCCCAAAACGCCTCCTAAGTTCATTCCTTGAAAGGCACCTGAAAAGACCCAGAGCCTATCTCTGATGCCGACAGGACTTTTCACAACCTTGTCATACTTCATCTCCTCGGTAGCCATGTGTATTTGTTCTTTTGTGCCACCGTGACCAATACACCTGATACAAACCACTGCATGGAGACAGGGTTCCTTTTGAAACAGTTCCAGAATGTTTCTGCGCATCATGGTGGGAAAGGGTGTGGCAGAGCAATTCACAGGATGTTACAGAAAATGGGATACCTAAAAGAAATAAAAAGTAGGCAGAAAAAAAAAAAGACTCCCAAAGATACAGCCTTGGGGATCTACTTCCTCCAGCTAAGACTTACCTACCTAAGTTTCTAGAAGTTTCCAAATTAGTACCACGATTTGGGGACCTAACATCCAAACCTATGAGCCTGTTATGATGTTTCAGATTCAAACTATGACACCATCTGAAATGGATGTGTAATTGTTTGTTTGTTTGTTTGTTTTACAAATTTTAGGCAAGGATAGTCTCCCGTGTAAACTCCCTGGTCCCAAACTCACTCCAGCCATCTTCTCCCAGATAATGAGTGAATGCTCTCACTAGATAACAGCCGGGTCACGGACTCTCTCTTGTTCAAAACTTTCAACGGCTCCTCGCTGCTTTCAGGACAAATGCCAAACCTTAACGTGGTTTTCAAGCCCCACAAAATGACTTTGTTGTCCTGCCTCCCAACAGGCTTTGACCCACCTCATTCTCCAGGACGTTAGACACTCACAGCACACACACCCTCCATGCCTGTGTCTCAACTAGCCCAGAGCCTCTGTTCCCTGTCTCTTCCTGTATTGCTCAGGAAGCCTCCCCAGCATCCCCAGGTGGTGTCTCTCATCCAGCACATACTTTCTTTCACCTGGTGGTCTGCCATTTGTGTCCTGTTTACCTCTTCCCCAGACTCTAATCTCCTTAAAGACAAGGACCATGCTGGGGACTCGTTGTGTATTGGACTAACATGGAGATGGGAACATCACGATACATCTACTCACAAGTAATTATCAGGCCTCTGCTACATGCTCACTGTGTGGAGAGGCAAAAAAATTAAGGCAGAGGACTGGGGGTGTGGCTCAGTCGGTAGAGTGCTTACCTAGCATAGAGCCCTGAGTTCCATCCCCAACTCTGCAGAAACCAGTGGTGGTGCGTGTCTCTAATTCCAGTACCAGCAGGTTCAGAAGTTCAAGGTCATCCTGGTCTACATCTAGAGCATGAGGCTAGCCTGAGCTACATGATCTTGATCTCCTGCTTTAAAAAAAAAATTATCAGAGAAGCAAATGGATAAGAGGAGTAAACTCTAATCTTCTGTAGCACTGGGGGTGGGGTGCAGTGTAGCTAGAGTTTTCCTGCCTGGCCCACAGTTAGGACAAATCTCTCTCACCTGCCAGTCCCACAGCCGCTCAGACCCAACCAAGTAAACACAGAGACTTATATTGCTTACAAACTGTATGGCCGTGGCAGGCTTCTTGCTAACTGTCCTTATATCTTAAATTAATCCATTTCTATAAATCTATACCTTGCCACATGGCTCGTGGCTTACCGGCATCTTCACATGTTGCTTGTCCTGGCGGTGGCTGGCAGTTTCCTTCCACCTTCCTGTTCTTTTCTCCTCTCTGTTAGTCCTGCCTATACTTCCTGCCTAGCCACTGGCCAATCAGTGTTTTATTTATTGACCAATCAGAGCAACACATTTGCCATACAGAACATCCCACAGCAGTGCAGGGATGCGAGGGGGGAATGCAGTCAACGACATTTGATGTTCTAAAAGAGCCAGTGGGAGAATTCTGGATATTCTCAACACACACACACACACAAGTAAGTCTTACATGATAAACATAATAATTACCCTGATTTTTATCATTATGTATTACATAATGTGTTGAAATGTTATACTATACCCCATAAATACAATTGTGTGTCAATTAAAAATATATTCAAGAACGGGGAAGGATAAATGATAATATATCGTATATATCATGGTAGGTGCCCAAGTACATGCCTGATGAGCTTGGACCCCTCCCAGGGCAGGGACGGGTCAGATAAGGCAAGAATGACAACCTCTTCTACAGGCTAGGGCAAGACAAGGGGAGGTGGCACCGGCTGCCAGCTCAACTGAGGAGTGGTTACGAAAGACAGGTGAATCCAGGCAAGGGAGGGGAGGTGGGTGAGTACATGTTCCTAAATCTCAGCCTTGCCTGCAGGGATAATCCCCACCAACCAAAGCCATCCCCAGGGCATCCTGATGCAGGGATGGGCTCCGAGTGCTGACTGCACACGCCTCCCCTCTGTCTCCCTCTCTTTGCAGATGTCACTGCCTTTCACAAGCCCCGCGGGCCCCTGGAGACCTTCAAAAAGGTGGGGATCCCCATCATCGCAGTGCTGCTGAGCCTGCTGGCCATCGTGATTGCAGCCTTCCTCAGTGAGTTACAGCCCCCACACGACTTTCACCCCACTCACCCCCATATGTGACAGTGTTCTCCCTCACCCCCTCAGTAAGCCATCCCCCCACCCCCACAGTCATAGGCAAGTGATCTGTACAAAGCTTTGGGGGGATAAATGAATCCTCATGCCTCATGTATCCACCCCTGCCTTGAAGGGAGCCTTCTAAGCAAAAGGGGAAGGTGAGCGCATCCCCCAGCTCTCCCAGATGGCTTCTCTTCCAGATGGTTGCTATACACGTGGCACCCATTCCCAACCCACACAGGCAGTTGCAGAGGTGCCCACCCCCAGTCGCCTCCTTCCAATCTTCTGCAAACTGACAGCTGGTGGAGAGGCAGGGTGGGGAGGGCTGAACAGAGTGTCTGTGCAACCCTACTGTCTGGCAGGTTAGAGAGCATTTCTGCCTATAAAGAGAGAAGGGGCAAGAGAAACCAGGGAAAAGAGGACCAGGCAGACGGAACCGTCTGCTCACCTCAGCTCAGTCTTCATTTCGGCCAGGGCATTAGCCCTGATGTGATCTGAGGCAACCCACTCTGTAACAGTGATTCCCACAGTTACAGCAGGGACTGACCACAGCTTTCACAGCAGGGAATGGGAGATAAGATTAGGAAGTAGGGGTGGGAATCTCGGCTCTATCATTTGAACCTGTGTGTCCATGAAGAAGTCCATTGAGATACCCCACACACACACTATGGAATGCCTTTAAGCATCATGAGCAATAATGAGCTTCCTTATGTGAAGAACCTGAATTTAAACACCAAAAGTGTGTAGCAGGCAGAGCCAGGACCCAAGGTATGTAGTGCCTGTACAACCCAGGCACGGATGGTCTTTGGAGAGCCTATACTTAGTGCTGTGAGGACATTTACACTAGCAGTAGACACCACCCATTGATGACATGCAGAGAGTCTCTGCTTTAACCCTTTATTCTACACTTGGACACTGAGGCTCAGAGTCCACAGAGGCTGGCACAGGACCCCAGTTTTCCAGCTGAGCAGATACTCATTGTAGTAACAATGAGTGTCCACAATTCAGGCACCACCTCGATTCTTGAGAGCCTGGGGTGGTTGTGAGATGTATAAAACCCCAAATCATTTCTTCTGGACATTGGCTGGCCCAACCTGATGTGGTTGTGTTGGGCAGCTCTCTACTGTTGTAACAGAACACTTGAAACCAACCCCCAAAGGTTGCCCTCTGACTTCCAGTCAGGGCCACATAGCCACACACAATAAATAAATTATTTTTAAAATTGGCTGCCTGTCTCCAGCCAACGTGACTTTTAGAAAAAGCAGCCTCTCTCTGCCCGCTTGACCCCAGCCCTCTCTGCCCTTCCCTCGTGTGCCTTCCAGTCAAGGTGGCTCTGGATGAACACTACTTCATCTGTGGAAGTCCCTTGACCTTCGTTCCGAGGGGGCAGGTGTGTGATGGCCACCTTGACTGCGCCTCGGGGGAGGATGAGGAACACTGTGTCACGAACTTCCCTGAGAAGCCTGGTGTGGCAGGTGAGTCCAGGGACTGAAGGGTGGGAGCGATGAGAGAAGGATGCTCGGTGGTGGCCTCTGTCCACTTCTTCGTCAGTGTCTAGCCCTGCAGGAGAAGGTCCCCAGGAGCAAGGTCGTGGCACATCTACCTTTAGGTCCCAGCACTGGACAGGACGCACATTCAGAAAGGGTTAACTAATGGCCCTGAGGGGACAGGAAAAGTATAGCCAATACTATGCTGGCTGTACCTGCTTGGTATAGCTTAAGTTTTCCTGCCTGGCCCACGGTCAGGACAAATCTCTTTCACCTGCCAGTCCCACAGCCACTCAGACCCAACCAAGTAAGCACACACAGAGACTTATATTGCTTTCAAACTGTATGGCTGTGGCAGGCTTCTTGCTAACTGTTCTTATATCTTAAATTAATCCATTTCTATATTCTGTACCTTGCCACATGGCTCGTGGCTTACCGGCATCTTTACATGCTGCTTGTCCTGGCAGTGGCTGGCAGCATCTGGCAGCGTCTCCTTCCACCTTCCTGCTCTTTTTATTCTCTCTGTTAGTCCCGCCTATACTTCCTGCCTAGCCACTGGCCAATCAGTGTTTTATTAGCAACACATTTGCCATACAGAACATCCCACAGCACTTCCCCCTTTTTTTTTTTCAAAAGGAAGGTTTTAACCTTAAAGTAAATTACATATAATTTGGGGATTTGGGCGTAGCTTCTCTTACTGCTTCCTGCTGGAGGGGAGCGCTGTATCTTATGGGGACACAAAGAAAATTTTAGGATCATGGAATAGTCCGTGAGGATGTATCATCTGAGCCAGTTGCCTTGAAACGGTTCTGGATGTTGGATTATCTGAGCCATGGTGTCATTGGAGACCTATCAGGTGGTCTTGGCTGGTCAAACCTGATGTATCTTAATCTGGAACAAATCCATAGCCTCTGGCTTTCTGTGGAAACAAAATCAGAGCTTCCTTTCCAAAGCAACATATCCTTACATCCAAATTTTGAAGTCAAGGTATCTTTAAAATATACATACTAGTTTAACTCAGCTTCCTTTACAATCAAATATCTCTCTGCAGTTAAGAATCCCAAAGACAACACAATGCAGATTCTCTGTGTGATATCCATCTTTACGTGGCTTATATTTTATATTACCTTTACTGTCTCTTTAAAGACTTCATTTTTCAAAACTATTTCTTTATATAACTGTATATATTCCTTTTTATCTCTCTTTGAAGCCTACACACATTTTTACACACATTTTAAAGCATTTAAAGTCTTGTTCCATCTGAATCTGTCTTATCGTGAATCAATTGTTTTAAACTGCAGCATTCTAAGACTGAAAGGGTGCTGTGGCTGCTGGCTCCGCCCACCTCAGCTTCCCAACATGGCAGTGGTACATTTACCGTCAGCTCTGGGAGCCTTTGTGGGTCTATGCTTCTAT
>CABHPH010144681.1:0-36852 GCA_902168325.1 Peromyscus nudipes
AAGCAAAGAGTCTTTGCTGGAGCTGCCTACAAGTTGTACAGGAAAGTCCAAGAGTGCCAGCCTTCATTGGTCATCGCCCATGCTCATTTGGGACTTTTGGTGATGCGCGTCTCTGAGTCACTTTGGTTCCCGTAAGGAACCCTCACCCATGCTTCTGTCACCGGATAAACTCACTGGTTCACCGAGCTGGACTCAGGTGGGATCTCTCCTTTGGTCCTTCTTTCTCCCCATTATCTGCAGGAAGATGTAGAAATAGTCTCCCCCAGGAAAAGCAAAACCACCCAAGACCTGCAAGCTGACAGGGTCCGTCTTGGGCAGCATATCCTCCCCGTCCCCCCGCACCTGCCTTTAGCAGCCCGGCTCCTCACCCCCGCCCCCCCACGTATTTGCGGGTCCACTCTCAGTTCCCGTTCACTTTAGTCTCGCCGCTCTCCTCAGTAACAGCTTGCTACCCCTTTGCTTATGAGAGCTGAGCCTCGTGTTCTTGGGTCCCTGTGGACTCCCCTGCACCTCCCCATCTCCCCTGAACCCTGCCCGGCACCCTCACCCCTGCACTTGTTGTCCTGTGGGTTAATCTAGATTGTCAATTTGGCAGGAGGTAGAGTCGCCATGGAAACAATCTTCTACTCACCGCAGCCACTGATTATCTAGATTGGGTTAACTGAGGGAGAGGACCCGCCCTGAATGTGAGAGTTGCACCATCCCCTGGGCTGGGGTCCTGGGCTGACCGGAAAGGAGAAGGTGAGCCGAACACCAGCGTTCACCTGCGTCTGCTGCTTCACCGTGAGCCTGTTGTGAGCAGCTGCCTCAGGCTCCTGTCTTGACTTCCCCACCGTGACAGGCTCTTCCCACTAATTGTGAGCAAGATAAACCCTTCCTCCTTGTCTTAGTTAGGGTTTCTGATGCCTCGATGAACCGCCGTGACCAAGAGCAACCTGGGGAGGAAAGGGTTAATTCAGCTTACACTTCCAGATCATCTTCCATCATCTAAGGAAGTCAGGACAGGAACTCACACGGGGCAGTAATCTGGAGGCAGGTGTTGATGCAGAGGCCATGGAGGGTGCTGCTTACTGGCTTGCTCTCCATGGCTTGCTCAGCCTGCTTTCTTGTAGAACCCAGGACCAGCAGCCCAGGGATGGCACCACCCACAAATGGCAGGGCCTCCTTCATTAATCACTAATTAGGAAAATGCCTTTCAGGCTTGCCTGTGACCCATCTTCTAGAGGCATTTCCTCAGTTGACGTGCCCTCCTCTCAGATGACGCTAGCTTGGGTCAAGTTGACATCAAACTAGCCAGCACAATTGACTTCTTGTCAACTTGACACACAAACACATCACGGTGAAGCCACAACCTTTCCTTTCTTGTTCATCCCCAAGATCACACGTTAATATCAGCATCACAATATAAAGCACTTTGCAAACTTAAAAAGTTCCACAGCCTTACAAAGCAAACACTTTCAAATTTAGTCCCTTTAAAACTCCGAAGTCTCTTTTAAAATCTAAAATCTTTAGCCTCTCAACTGTTGGCGCCTGTAAAATTGAAAACAAACTAAATACTTCCTTATTTCAAGAAGGAAGAACCAGGGCACAGTCAACAACCTGGACAAAACCAAACCAAACTCCAACTGTGTAGATAATTCAATGTCTAATGTCTGGAATTTAGTCACGACTTCTGGGCTCCTGCAAGGGGCTTGAGTCACTTCTCCAGCTCCACCCTCCACAGCACACACAGCTCATCTTCTAAGTTGGGGCAGGCTTTGCTCCTCTGCTGCTGCTGTTTTTGGTGGTCATCCCATGGTACTGACATCTCAAATACTAGGATCTTCTGCTGCCACTGAGGCTGCACCTTCACCAATGGCCTCTCCTGGCCTCTCCCAGTGCCAAGCCTCAGCTGCTCTCCTTGACCGCCTCATGCCTTCAAAACCAGTACCACCAGTACCAGTGACTCTTACACTACCCAGTTTGGCTGCTAGCACTAGGTACAACCGTAGGCACCTCCACAGCACAGCTCCTGTGTGCTGACACTCAGGAAACACTTCCCAGAAGATTTCACCTCAGTAATGCTGGTCTCTTCTTCATCACAGCTGATTCTGAAGCCCCAACTGAGCAGAACCACGAAATCTTACTTCAAATATCAAACATCCCCCATAGTCTTATTGTTGTTTTGTTTTGTTGAAATAGGGTCTCTCCATAGTCCTTGCCTTTTTGGAACTCACTCTGTAGACTAGGCTGGCCTTGAACTCACAGAAAATCCACCTGTCTCTGCCTCCCGAGTGTTGGGACTAAAGATGTGTATCACCACACCCAGGAAGCTCTGGTTGTCTTTAAGGAGCTCTCAAACTTCCCTCGGTAATGTCACAAGCCAGGCCTCCATTGTTCTCAGCGTTCTGATCTCGCAGGCTCCCACAGCACAGCCACTGAGCTCTGCATTCTCCAAGTTCAGGTACCACCACAATAGTCCCCAAAACACAGTCATGTCTGTCACCTTAGGATCCCTATTGCTGTGATAAATCACCATGACCAAACGCAACTTGGAGAGAAAAAGGATTTATTTTAGCTTATACTTCCAGGTCACGGTCCATCATTGAAGGAAGTCAGGGCAGGAACCTGGAGGCAGGAGCTGATGCAGAGGCCACGGAGGGGTGCTGCTTACTGGCTTGCTCCCCATGGCTTGCTCAGCCTGCTTTCTTATAGAACCCAGGAATGCCCCGAAAGGGATGGAGCAGTCTGTAGTGACCTGGGCCCTCCCACAGGCCAATCTGCCGGGGGCATTTTCTCCATTGAGGTTCCCTCTTCCAAAATGACTCTAGCTTGGGTCAAATTGACATAAGACTGTCCAGCACAGACCATAAGAGACTAGAGAATGCTTCCAGGCAGGTCCTGTATGGGGGATACTCTAGGCTGCTGAGTCGTTTGCGTGGTCCCAGGAATAGACCTGAGTGGGCAACAGCGACGGAGTGAAGGAAAGATGACGAACATAGACACAGGGATACCTGGGGTCAGGCGGTCTGGGCCTTTGCCACCCTGGTGGTTCAGCACGTTTGTGGTACAGAGCTGGACAGAGAGGCGGGGTTATTGCATACCGCTGAAGGAGGCAGCTTATTTCAGACAGATAAGCCAGGAGGCGGGGCCTATATACACAGAGGGATCTGAAAGGTGGGTTTATTTAACCTCTGTAAGAACAGTCTCTGCAGGGGAGCCGTCTTCAGACTTCCAGCACCCAGGGGGAGAATGGAGGATGCTTTCCGCACACCCTGTCAGCATCACACATGGAGCAGAAGACAAGGCTTCGTCCTTTGCCTCAGAATCTGAGGCTCTGGAGTCTTCGGCATGCCCATGACCATGTCAACAACATGCATCCCCTCAGCACCTCACACACTCGGGCTTCCTCTGGGGTGGGGGCCATTCCTGAGGCAGGTGGATGGGTGGGCCCAGGATCAGGGGTGAGCATCTCCCAGAGAACCCTGCTTAGGGAAGCAATGTGGCAGAGAAATGGGGTTCTGTGGTCACAGAATTGCCAGCTCTGTGTGAGGCCAAACACTACAGTGTGGGGGCCATTGAGTTGAGAAGGGGGGCTGGTGCCTCCTGAGCACCCCTGAGCCCTTATAATCTGGGAGGGTGTGTAATGGGGCTTAGGTCCAGGCTGAAGACTTGGGGACAGGGTGGTTGTACCTGGAAATCTGCCCCAACCCCCTTCCTGAGATGGACACACACATGAGCACTCCCATACACACTGAGGTATGTGCTAATGGATGATACACACTGTAGCACATGTGGGCATATATGGGCCTGCATACACATCAGGAAATGCATGTGTGCATGTACCTGCATGCACACAGGCACATATCAGAACATCTACACCTGTATGCACACATGCAGGAACCTGTGCCTTGCAAGCCCACAGCCATGCATCTGCACATGCATTTGTACCCATATGCATGGATTAAAGCTTGCACACAGAGCTGTGTGCTTGCATGTGTGTCTGCATATGCACGTGTTGGAAGCTTGCATGGAACCCACAGAAGCGCTTCTGAGGGGAACAGAGCCACCAGGCTGGGTGAGCAGGGGCTGCCCCGTCCATCTCCACCTGAGTCACATTTTCTGGAAAGTGTGAGCGATGGTGTGAGTGAGAGTGAGCTGGGGGCTGGGCCTTCTGGGGGCACAGGAAGAAGAGGAGGGTGCGTGGGGAAAGCGGAGGCACCAAACCTCAGCTTTAAAGTGAGCTCCAGGGGCCGCAGGAGCCTTTAGCAGTTTGCAAAGCCCAAGCATTGGGCAATTGTGGTTTCCTCCGGAGGGGAGGAACTCAGGCTTGCCAGCCCCGTCCCTGGGCTTCTGGGCCTCAGCTGCTCTGGCATGGAGAGTGTGGTACAGCCTTCAGTGTTTGTAGTGGATGGACAGACGGACATCCCGTTCAGACGGCTGGGACAGAACCACAGGAGACAGCGCTGCGGTGTTGCCCAAGTCAGCCTGGCCCTGATACTGCTGCTGGGTGCCGGGCTGGCTACTCAGGGCTGGTTCCTACTGAAACTGCACCAACGTCTTGGGGACATAGTGGCTCGTCTGCCGGTAAGTGGGGCTCGAGGGAACCAGGGGACCCTCTCCAGTGTTTGTCTCTTTATGGCTGTGTGTGCGTAACAGGCAGACCCCAGGGGTTCTTATCCTGTCTTTTCATCTATACATGGGGATCTGATGGAGGGGTATGTGGTGCCGGGCGGCTTCCCTGGGGTACACCTACATGGCTGGTGTTGCTAGCCAGACCCTCGTCCCCATCACTGCCGTCACGGCGGTCATCCTGGTTCACTCTCAGATGGCGGTATGCTTGCTCTCCGTCCCTTTCAGACAAGCCGTGGTTGTATCTGTCTGTGTGCCACATCTGGTCACTCATGTAAACAATATGCTCCTGTAGTCTTCATCTTTGTTTTCCTGTTAATTTTTTTAAAATTACATTTACTTATTTAGTGTGTGGATGTGAGCGGCTGTGTGCGTGCTGCAGCATATATTTGAGACAACTTTATTGGGTCAGCTCTGTGTCTCCCTTTTTGTGGGTTCTGGGGATTGAACTCTGGTCACCAGGCTTGGTGGCAAGCACTTTTACCCCCTGAGCCCTCTCACTGGCCCTCAAATAATTTTTTTTTAAAGATGTGTGAATATTCCAAAAATTCTAAAAACAATTCTGAAAAGCTTCTGATCTCAAGCATTTCAGACACTCAACTTTCATCAGATCTTAGATGGATTCCATGACACACACCTACCGTCCCGGCTCTTGGGCGGGAGAGGCAGAAGGCTCAAGGGTTTCAAGGCCATCCTAGGCTACTTAGCAAGTTTGAGGCCAGCCTGGGCTACTTGAGAGCCGATCTCAGAAACAAACAAACAGAAAAACCAGATCTGATTGTGTGTGTGTGTGTGTGTGTGTGTGTGTGTGTGTGTGTGTGTTTTGTGTGCACATGTGGCCCTGTGTATGTGTCCGTGGGTGGTGTCTGCGGCCACAGCCAGACAGTCTCATCACCATGTGCCTGTGTGACTCTGGGTGTGGCCTGTCCTCACCAAGCACCCTGTCTGCATTTCAGGATGGAGACACGGGCTCCTGGGAGAAACTAATACAAGGTGAGTTTGGGTCCCAGGCCCTAAGAAGCAGGTGGAATGCTCTGCCCCTCCCACACCCTAGGGTCACCCAATGTGATTTTGCAGAGTCCCACAGGTGCCCCTCCCCCAGGGCTGGAGAAGCAGAAGTCTGGGTCACTCCGGAAGGGGCCGAACCTGACACCTACCAGCGGCCTCAGTGACCCCTGCTTCTCTCTGTCTCTCTAACTTCTGACTGTCTTCCTCAGAGCGACGGTGGTCTCAGCAGGCCAACCCAGCAGCACATCTCACAGGTGAGGGGACCCTGGGTCTTCACACGGGATGGGGCTTGGGGTGTCCTGGGAGACCCAGGTCTTTGAAAGTTAGAGCAACCATGTATACATTCCTCCAGTGTGTTCTTAATTTTTTTACATTTGCTATTTATTTATTTATATATTTATTTATTTATTTATTTATTTATTTATTTATTTATTTATTATTGCTCACACACATACACATGCCACAGTGTGGGGGTCAGATGACAGCTCTCAGGGGACAATTCTTTCTTTCCACCTTGTGGCCTCCAGGGACTGAATTTAAGACATCAGGCTTGGCTCCAAGCACCTTTACCCTCTGAGCCATTTCGCTGGCCTCATTCCTTCAATGCTCACTGACAAGTGGCCCAGAAATCACAGCCACTGAGGGCCATTTAAGTCATCCCTTCCCCCTTCTAGTCATGGGGACACATCCCAAGGTCATCAGAGGCCTCAGAGGATGCTGGGACAAAGACCTGTCACACCCAGAGTCTCTCTGTGTAGCCTGGGCTGCCTTGGAACTTGCTATGTAAATCAGGCTGGCTTCACACTCCCAGAAAGCCTCTGCCTCCCGAGTGCTGGGACTAAATGTGTGGGTCACCACACCCAGCCATATGTACTGTATTTTTTTCTCCCATGCCACAGACGGTTTGATTTCTAACCTAACACAGTAAGAAATTAATCAATAGACATAAAATATGCTATAATAAAAAACTATTTAAAACATGTAGGGGGAGATGGAAGATGGCTCGGTGCGCAAAGTGTGTCTACCCACGGACAGAGGCAGAGACAGGAAGATCCCTGGGACTCGCTGGCCAGCAGCCTCGACAAACAGGGGACTTCCAGGTTCAGTGAGAGCCGTCTTCTGCCTCAAAGATAAGGTGGCCGGAAACTGAAACTGAGAAAGTTGCCTGGTGTTGATTTCTGGCCACAGGCGCGTGTGTGCACGCGCGCACACATACACACACGCACACACACTTTTTGAGACAGGATCTCACGGAGCAGAGCAGAGGATGACCTTGAACTGGTGGTCCTCCTGTCTCCACCTCCCTGGGTGACAGGCGTGTGCCACCACATCTGGTTTATTCTGTGCTGGGGATGGAGCCCAAGGCCTCCTGCATGCTAGGCAAGGGCTCTGTCTCCTCAACCCCAACCCTGTTTTAAGTGTTGATACTTCACTAGGAAACTTAAGTACCCTGTGCCTCAACTTCCTCTTTGGTATTCAAATGGCTTTGCTCCTTTCTGCCTCAGTTTCTCCCCCTGCACAATGCTAACTGTGCTGACCAGTTCTCTCTATCTCACTCTCCCTCCCTCCCAGGGGCCAATGCCAGCTTGATAGGCAAGGGTGGACCTCTGCTATGGGAGACTCGACTCGGCCTGGCCTTCTTGAGGGGCCTGGAATATCACAATGGAGCCCTGGTGACCACAGAAGCCGGCTACTACTACGTATACTCAAAAGTGCAGATGAGCGGCGTGGGCTGCCCCCAGGGCCTGGCCAATGGCCTCCCCATCACCCACGGGCTGTATAAGCGTACATCCCGCTACCCCAAGGAGCTAGAACTGCTGGTCAGCCGGCGGTCACCCTGCGGCCGAGCCAACAGCTCCCGAGTCTGGTGGGACAGTAGCTTCCTGGGTGGCGTGGTACATCTGGAGGCCGGGGAGGAGGTTGTGGTCCGTGTGCCTGGGGACCGCCTGGTCAGACCCCGAGATGGCACGAGATCCTATTTTGGAGCATTCATGGTCTGAAGGCTGCGGTGATGATGGATTGCAAGGAGGAACCTCTCCAGGACAGACCTCAAGCCCAGCAAGCAGGGATCTTGGAGTTCCCCTTAAGGATCCCCAAATTCTGCAGGCGGAGTGCTCAGGGACCATGTAGACTACTGACCTGCCTTGGGAAATCTTCAAATTGAAGACTTAGGGTGCGGAGCCCAGGAGTGTGGGGTCAGCCCATTTGCCTGATATTCAGGAAGAAAGAATAAAGCTTGGGTATTTATGGGTGTGATGCCGACATCGTGGACTTGGGATTTCTGGGCTTATGGGCTGGAGACAAGGAACCTCTCCGAGGTGTTGAGGGGAGTTATATCCCCAGGACCCTGTGGGGAGCATACCGGGCTCCACACACTGGCCTCTCCCATCGATCTGCTGCACTGACTTCCAGCCACCAAGGTGGCATCGACCAGCTGGCTGCGACTGGCCTGGGGCCAGCTCCTGAGCACACAAATCCTTCAGAGACGCTCTGATGGGACCTCCGTGCTCAGCCCAATGCACAGCTTCGACAGACAGTCCAGAAATGATGAGGGAAAGGAAGGGAGAGGAGGAGGGAATGCTGAAGAGAAGGAAAGAAAAAAGGCAGAAGGGGGAGAATAAAGAGGAGAGACGGGAAGCGACACCCTCCGGGGCACTTTATTGAACACACTTAGAACAGATGTACCAGGCCCTCAGGACCCCTGGAGCTGATGGGGTGGGAGGGTAGAGAGCTTGTGGCCCGGTCATGAGGATCAGAGTTCAAATCCCCAGAGACGGGTGTGGTGGCGGGTACCTGCAATCCTATCAGTGGGGAAGGGGGGACGGGAGGACCTGTGGGCTCGCTGGTCACGCAGTCTAGCTGAACCGGTGAGCTCCAGGTTCAGTGAGAGCCCCCCTCAAAGAAGGTGGACAGCTCCTGAAGGTGACATCTGAGGCTGTCCTCTGGACCCCACAGGCAGGACACATGCAGAATAAAATAAAATAAAGAATCTTAAATAATAGTATTTGAGAGGCTCTTTATATGTTCTAATCATTTGCCTTGTTCTGTTTGTCCGTTTGTTTCAAACCAGGTCTCAAGTAGCCCAGGCTAGCCTTGAACTTGCTGTGTAGCCCAGGCTGGCCTTGAGCTCTTGTTCCTCCTGCCTCCATCTCCTGAGTGCTGGGTGGACAGGTGTGCGCCACCATGCCTAGACAAGCACCTTGTGTAGATTATATCTTCTTTATTTTTTTTCATATTTTTTGAGGCGGAGTCTTGAGCAAGCCTTCTGCCTCAGTTTCCCCAGCATCTAGAATTACAGCTGTGTGTTACCCCAGATGAACATCTGTACAGAGGAACCTAAGCCCCAGGCAGAATGTGTTGCCCCACACCTTCTAGATGCAGAGGCCACACCCGAGATGGACAGGGCAGCCTCCCTCTGCCCAGGAGTTACGGCCAGTCCGAGCCGACCTTCCGCCTCCTGTCCTTGCCACGCCGCACCGCTGGTGGGAGGCGGAAACGTCCCAATACCCCGTCACCCCCCACTGAGTTTCCTTTATGCTCATCGTGGCCTGTTTCCGTGGCTTTGATGAGACCAAGGTGTGGGGACAGTGTATTTATAAAAAGCTGCAGCACCCAGCAGTTTCCGTCTTAAGAAGAAAAAGAAAAAAAAAAATCATTCTTGAAGATTTTTCTCAGCCTTGAGGAGACTAGAGGGAGAAGGCTGTAGGTGAGGAAGGGGGTGTGAAGACACTAGGAGAGAAGGGAAAGGGTGAGGAGGGGGACGAGGAACACCCTGGGAGGCACTGGTGACTTCAGATAAGGCCTAGAGGCAGGAAGCCCCTGGCCCAGTCACTGACCTACTTCTGTGTTTCTTCCACCCCTGGGGCTCCACCACCCTATTTCCTGGGACCCCATCCTCCCCCTAGGCAGTCACCTACCACTCTTCCCCTCACCTTTTACCAAGACCCAAAATTAATGACCGTGTAGCAACGTCTTAGGATGGCCGTCCGACACCACTGTGTTCAAATGGGAGATGTCACTGCAGAGAAATCAGATGGCTCTTACACTCTGGAGCTGATGTTCTGAGTTCAAATCCCTGCTCTGCCCCTTCCCAGCTGGGTGACTTGGAGATCCATCCTTGGCATCTCTGGGCCTCAGTTTCCCCATCTATATAGCTTGGGCTGCAGTGAGCTCGTTCATCTTTAGTAACTTTTCTTTGCGTAAGTTGGTTGTCACTGTGCTGTATATGTGTCTCCCCAGAGGTGGTGCTTTGGTGCCAGGTATGGGGTACCTCCCTCCAAAGTGTTGGTCAGAGGTCTCCCAGAGACCACCAAAACAGTACAGACTGTTGCCATTGCTCTTTGTTGCGCACCCAAACTTGATAAGACCCTACCTTGTCCAGCTTGAACCCTGGGACTGCAGTAATAACTGGCTTGGCAAGACGTGCCCATTGGTGCCTGTGGCACAGATGTCATGGGGTGACTAACTGGTTGGAGTTAAGGCCCGTTCCACAGGGGGAAACTCTCACCTGCTGCTGTGAACTGCCCAAGAACCCATGTTTTGGATTCTACTACTATTATTTTGCTAAATGGACACAGTGCGAAGCTGCTCTCTAAATCAATATCTCGATATGTGTAGATCATACAGCTCTCAGACCTCATCAGAGAAGCTTCTCGGTGCAGTGGACAATAGTCGGTGCTGAAACCCACAGTGGGTCACAGGACAGAGAATAAAAGACCGAGGAATACTCAGTCACAAATGGGAAGTCTGTGTCACATCCCTCCCCAAGGCTCAGGAAGGACCATCATGGAAGAGGGAGTAGAAAGACTGTAAGAGCCCGAGGTCAGGCAGGACCAGAGCAAACCAGCGTCTTCTGGACAGGACAGGACCCCAGCACTCAGGACCACACAGCAGCTGTGGTGGCTGCACTGGATCAGGACAGACAGCCTTGCACGGAGTGGGAGGGGCTCATGACCACACCCCTGACTGAGGAGCTACAGAGGGACTACAGTTGATGGCCGCTGGGGGAGCGAGAGAAGCAGCTTTCTTCAAGGGTGTGGCTCCTGGTAGTCCACAGTGCTCCAGTGGATGGCCCTCACCCATGTGGTGTTTGAATGAGAACGGCCCCCAGAGGCTCATATGTCTGAATGTTTGGTGCCCAGTTAGTGGAACTCTTTGGGAAGGATTAGGAGGTGTGGCCTTGATGGAGGAGGTGTGTCTCTGGGGTGGGCTTGGGGGGTTCAAAAGCCCACAGCAGGCCCAATTTCTCTTTCTCACTCGGCCTGTGGATCAGGATGTAGCTCTCAGCTACTGCTCCAGCCCTGTGCCCATCTGCTCCCAGCCGTGATGATCACGGACTGACCCTCTGAAACTGTGAGCAAGCCCTCAGTTAAATGCTTCCTTTTGTAAGAGCTGCTGTGATCACGGTGTGATAGAACAGTGAGTAAGACACTCATGCAGGCAGTTCTTGCTGGACCCAGTGAGTTATAAAGAGGAAAAGGAAAGTTGGAGTATGGGGGTCCTGGAGGGGGAGGGGGAGGGGGTGAATATGATAAAAATGCTTTATACACCTGTAGGAGTTCTCAAAGAACAAATTGAAAGTACTAAAAAGAAAAAAAAATGTGAGGCTTATCGGGAGACCATTGGGCAACTGGGAGCACACCCTCAGTGAAGAGAATGAAAATGTGGTCCCTTCTTTTTTCCTTTCCCACTTCCCAGCCACGGGGTGATTGCCCCCCTCGTAAGGTATTCCCACCATGACACACCCCCACCGGCTCAAATCAACAGGTGCTACCAACCATGGGCTGAAACTGCCCAACACGAAAACTAAATAAACCTTTTCCTCTCTGTACACTGCCTCAGGAAACTGACCCAGCTATGATTATGTGCACATCTGAATTTCTGATTGTCTCGACTGCTGTGTCAAAGGCAGCCTTGCATTGTCCACAGTGCATCTAGTCAGAGCGCGTTTGCCAAGGGGAACCTGGTAGCCAATATTTGTGTGCGTGTGTGCATGTGTGTGTGTGTGTGTGTGTGTGTGTGCGTGTGTGCATATGTGTGTGTGCGTGCGTATGTGTGTGTGTGTGTGTGTGTACGTACTTATACACGTGGAAGGCAGCAGTCAACCTTGGTGTCGTTCTTCAGGCACCATCCACTTTGATTTTTAGGCAGTGTCTCTCACTGACCCGAAGCTCGTTGACTCAGAATGGTGGCCAGCGAGACACAGTGGCCCTCCTGTCCCCTCTGCTCCAGTGCTGGGAAGAAAAGTGCATGATTGTAGGGATTATCTTGAGGCAGAATGACCCCCACACACTGTGGGCAGCACTATCCGCTGGGCTTGGATCCTGTACTGTATAAAAGCAAGTTGAGTCATAGAGGCATTCATCACCGCGTCCAGGATGCAAAGTTTCCAGCTGCTTCAAGTCCCTGGGGCTGTGGCTTCTCCACCACAGAGGATCTCACCCTTGAACCATGAGCTGGAATCCTTCCTCTCTTGAGTTGCTCTGATCAAGGTATGTTACCATAGTCACCAAAAAAGGAACTAAGACACGCAGGAAGGTGGGGACTGGGACGAGCCGACTGGGTAGTGACTGTTCTCTTTGGAAAGGACATTGCACGGACATCTGGCCACACTGACTCTACACCTCACCTGAGCATCTCCCACAGAGAGGCTGGCTGTGAGCTGGCTTTCACCCTCGCGTCAGGCTGATGATTTTATTAAAGGAAGAACAACTGCCAATCAAAGCTGACATGAGCAACGGCTAGCTGATACAGCCTCCAACTCAATCCCTCTCTCAGTGGCTGCTCCCTAAGGAACCCAAGTGAAGGCTGGCCTGTGGCATACCTGAACCTCCAGGAGGGGTGCAAAAAGTTTTCATGTTCTTTTCTCATTAATAATCCAGCTCTATTTGTATTTGAAAATCTGGCTGCACCAGGGCTGTGGCGCACCGACTGTCCTGTCCTCCGGGTACACTCTCATGAACTCTTGGTATTTCTGTCATGTGGGGAAGAGGCTCACAGGCCCTGCCTCTCCCTGACTATTGGTCGCTGGTTAACTGTTGCTGGGACAGGTCTTTTCGTCAGTAGTGTGGCTGCCTGTAAGTTATACATGTTCCTGTAAGCAACCCCAGTCAAATTCCGTGGTTCGCCAAGCCACTGTTGCTCCATCTCTTCCTTGATTCTGTCGTTTCCCTTTGTGGGTTGAGTAGGTATCTGTTCGTATCTCCTCAGAAAAGTTCCCTCAACAACCAGGGTGCTGGGGGTGAATACCCAGCTGGGAACCATCCCTTCAAGCATGCTCCTTTCCCTGGACTGTCGAAGTTCCAGACAGCTTAGGAAGCTCTGAACTATAAAGGATGGGAGAAAGAGCTGCCTGGTTCACAGGTGTCTAAGCACGGGTCTCCAGGTGCAGGTGTCCAGGCACATGTGTCCAGCTGCAGGTGTCCAAGCACAGGTGTCCAGGTGCAGATGTCTAATCACAAATGCCCAAGTACAGGTATCCAGGCCTGTGTGTCCAGGTTCAGGTGTCCAGGCATGTGAATCTAGGTGCAGGTGTCCAAGGATAGGCATCCAGGTGCATGTGTCCAGGTGCACTGTCCATGCATGCTCCAGCTGTCAATCATCTCCTCTCTGGTACCTGTCACTGTCAGCTGAGCAAACTCTGTCAATACTGAGCCTTGCTGGGGAGATTTTTTTTTTCTGGTTGAGCTGGGATACAGGAAGCTCTTTGAGGCTGCCCAGAGATGCTACTGAGTCACTTCCTGTGGGGAAGCTGCACAGATGCCTTATGGGGAGCAAGATTTAAGACACTTCCATCTTTGAGATTCCCCTCAAACACTTCTGAGAGGATTTTCATGTTCTCAGGGCTCTCTCCAAAAAGCAAAATGTAAGTGACTTTGCACTGTCACAGACTGAACTGTGTGTGGCACCCCAAACGCATGTGCTAAAGGTCTGACGTGCACCCCACACTCTTCAGGTTTTGCTCTGATTTGCTTTCTATTGCTGTAGTAAGTGCTCTGACCATAGGTAGCGTGGGGAGGAAAGGGCTGATTTGGCTTACATTCCCAGGCCACAGTCCATCGCGGAGGGAAGTCGAGGCAGGAACCACAGAGGAAGGCTGCTGCCTGGCTGGCCCATGCCTGCTCATGCCAGGTGAGCTTCGTTACACAACCCAGGCGCACCTGCCTAGGGGTGGTGCTGTCCACAGGGGGCCGGGCCCTCCTACATCAGTCATCAATCCAAACAACCTCTCACACACGTGGCCTCAGGCCAATCTGATCTGGTAATTCCTCCTCCGAGGTTCCCTGTCTGATGACACCACCTGAGTCAAGCTGACAGCACTAAGTGGGACAACTTCCCAAGGAGCCTCTGCGAAGACTCTCCTTCATAGACGCCTCGGCTATAAGGAGGTCAGCAGACAGCAGCCATCCAGTATGAGTGGAGATTGGAAGGCGGCTCAGTGGGAAATGGCCCAGGTCAGTCAGAGGCCAGGCACAGAGAACTGAGATGGCTGCTCAGAGTTGGAAGACAGGAAAAGTAGTCTACTGTTTGCTGCTGCAACAAAATACCTAAGCCTGAATACTGCACAAAGAAGAAGAGGTGTGTTGACCTCACAACTTGGGAAGTTCAAGAGCCTGTGCCAATGTCATGACATAACGATTGACGCCATGGCAAGGTCCCTAAAGTGTGTAGAGACCTTGACTCTGGAAATCCTAAGATTAGTAGCTTCAACTGCAGGAAAAAACTTCAGTGCGAGCAGGGCTGGGGTTTTAGTCAACAGAAAGAAGTGTGGTCAAGGACAAAGGTTGGGACGCAGTGGGTACAGCCCTCGCCCACTCCCCTCCTGTCCCTTCCCTTCTATTCCTTCCGTCTCCTTTCCATTGAGTATTTATCTTTGAGACAGAGTCTCACTCTGTAACCCAGATTGACCTGGAACTCATAGAAATCCTCCTGCCTCTGCCTCTCACGTGCTGGAAGGACCAGCATGAGCCACTCTGCCCAGCCTGCTTGGTGTGCACAGTCCATTTGTTGCAGAAACCTTTAAACTGAGATATCCGTCTCACCGATAAATGGTAAAGTCCAGGCCAGATATGAGGTGCAAAGTTGTCACCTCAGCACACAGGAGGCTGAAACAAGCAGATTGAGAATGTGTGACCAGCCTGGGCTACCTGGTGAGGCCATGTCTGAACGTCAACTCATGAATAAGATGCAGACTGTCGTGGGGTTAGGCTCTCTCAGCACCTCGATGATCTCACTCTGTGGTGGGCAGGCTGTGCATCACAGGGTATGGAGAAACCTCTCTGGTTTCCACCCACTCCCCTGCCAACCACAAACACCCCAGATGTTACCAAGAGTCTCCTGGAGGAACCACTGAGTGACATGACCAAGTCTGGAAGTTTCCTTCTCCATGGAGCAGTCTGAAGGCTGATGGCCAGCCTCTGGTGGCTTCCTCATGACACTTAGGTTCCTTTCTTGGTCTTCCACGAGCAACACAGAGGTCACATCATCACCCGCTCAGCAGTGTGATCTATTACACAGCATGACAGGCTTTTAAATGCTCGTGGGCACTTATTACTGATGTATTTTATATTATATCCACATAGACATTAGTTTCCCATTGTAAACGCTTTGTGTGTGGTCTGTGTATGCATGTGTGGCTGACACAGAGACCTCCTGTGCTGGAATCATTCCAGACTCTTCCATTGTGACTGACTTATTTCAGTCAGCAAAATGTGCAGGACAGTGGTCTCCCCACCTCTATCTCCTCCATCTCCTCCTCCATCTTTTCCTCCTCCATCTCTTCCTCCATCTCCTCCATCTCCTTCTCTTCCATCTTTTCCTCTTCCATCCACTCCTCCCTCTCCTCCCCTCCATCTTTTCCTCCTCCATCTCCTCTACCTACATTCCGCTTTCCATGGTTCTGGTGATCCAAACTCAGCTCCTCTCCTTGAATGGCAAGCACTTTACCCTTGAGCTGTCACATCAGCCCGTGTTACCTTTTATTATGCAGTCTAATAGCGTTTGTCTTGTGACTATGATCAACTGCTCAAGACCAACCAGCATGGATGAGGGAGGGGCTCACCAGCCCCATCTCTACCCCAGTTGAAGGCTGCTGGAGAGAGACCGACTGCCATATTTCCCCAGGGTAATCTGTGGCCCCTGGATAGCCACACACCCGTGGTCAGCACTAAGTGAGCTCAGTATGCTATCAAAAGAAAGAAAGGACATGAAGTTGAGCAGGGCCTGAGTTGGGGATCCCAGAAGGAGTTGTGGGAAAGAAACAGAGATGGGATGTGATAATAATGCATTGTACACGTGTGTAAAATTCTCAAATAAAGTAAAAGTATATTTTTTTAATTAATAAATACTATAAAAGTTATAATAATGAAAAACTGATACTTTTATGTTTTACTTTAAAATGATAAAAAACACTTTTTTTTTTTTTTTTGGAGACAGGGTTTCTTTGTGTAGCACTGGCTGTCCTGGAACCGGATCTGTAGACCAGGCTGGCTTCCAACTCACAGAGGTCCACTTGCCTCTGCTTCCCAAGTACTGGGTTTATAGGCATGTGCCACCACACCCAGAATTTTTTTAAAAAATGATAAAACAGCTGGGCAGTGGCACACACCTTTAGTCCCATCACTCAGAAGCCAGAGGCAGGCGGATCTCTGTGAATTTGAGGTCAGTCTGATCTAAAGAATGAGTTCCAGGCTGCACAGTGAGACTCAGAGTAAAATAAAAATAAAATAAAATGGCAAAACAAATTTTAGTGGGTTTTTTTTGTTGTTGTTGTTGTTTTGTTTTGTTTTGTTTTGTTATTGGAGAAAGAGTTTCTCTGTGTGTCGTTTTGGTGCCTGTCCTGGATCTCGCTCTGTAGACCAGGCTGGCCTCGAACTCACAGAGATCCGCCTGGCTCTGCCTCCCGAGTGCTGGGATTAAAGGCGTGCACCACTGCTAACCGGCAATTTTAGTGTTTTTAAAGTTATAGTATTTTACCTTTGAAATGGGCGAACAGATTTTACTCTGGGTTGTGTGTGCTCATGCGCATATGCATGATTGTGGAGGCCATGAAGGTCAGTGTTGCCACATGCCGAGCCTCGAGTAGCCCAGGCTAGCCTGTAACTAACTCCCTATGCAACCAAAGATAACCTGGAACTCCTGACGGTCCTGAACCCGGGATGCAGTGTCAGCTGAGGGTGGAAGTGAGGACTCTGCGCATGCGTGGCCAGCTCTGCTCATCCCGGGACCGTTCCTAGCTCTTTCTCTCTTTGCTGTTTTGTTTGGATTCCTGCCCCTCAGTCCATTTTTTCTTCTTCTACATAGTTCAGAAATGGCGCCGTCTACTCCTGTTTTTTAATTCCTTTATTAATTGTAATGTATGTATTTACTCTTTCAGGATAGCCGCCATCTCCTGTGAGCCCCAAACCTCACTAGGCTGTGAGCGCCCTCTCTCGCCCCCTGCAGGCCGTGGGCGTTGTGGAGTTCTAGGACTGTGTCCCGTTATCTTGAGTGAGTGATGTCGCTGGGTTCTGGTTATCAGGTACAGCCGTGGGGATAGTGGGGTCCCCGACTAAGCTATTTTTACATGTCTAAAGGACATTTTTTTCTATGCTCATCACATTCCATCCCCTGGTCCTTCAGGCATACACAGTGCCGACGAGGACCACACATAAGAATTTTTAATTTAATGTTTTCATTGATTATTTGGAAATTTCACATAATGCACGCTGATTCCATTCACTTCTCAGTCCTCCCATACCCAACCCCCACTATTATGACCTCTCACAAAACAGAAGAAGAAGAAGAAGGAGAAGGAGAAGGAGAAGAAGGAGAAGAAGAAGAAAATGCCAAATCCTGTTTGTGTTGCCCTTATATTGGCTGGAGCATGGTCAAACTCCCCGTGGCCAGCCCCTCAGAGAGAACTGAGTCCTTCCCCACCCGCACCCCCGCCAGAAGCCATCAGTTGTGGAGAGCTACAGTTCAGCATCCTTACCACAATTTTAAAGAGTTCTCTTCAGTGGCTCCCCGTCTAGACTGTTTCCTTCGGGGGTGGGGGTAGGGTTTGTCACAGAAGCCCTCTATGTCCCTTTCTCAGCTGTGGGTCTGCAGTCATCCATACCGCTGAGAAAGAAGCTTCCTTGTCCTTTACAGTCAGCAGCGGCATGGATCATGGTCTTACACATGGCTTCTGGCTACAGCATGGACCACAACATTCTCCCCTGTGCATCCAGCTCTGTTCTGACGTCTTTCCTTCCAATGTCCCGAGTCCACTTTTTAAAAGCATCTTCCCATAGACCTGCTCTTCTCTACTTCTTCTGGGGACAGTGTGGGCTCTGAAGACTCCTCTGCCTCCTCATCACCCCTGGGAGCCTCCATGGGTCTCTCAGGCTCCCCAGAACTGCTCTGTAGTGGTGGGTGCTGGCTTCCATCATACTCATAATTCAGGTTTTCATCCTTGATGGCGAGGACTTATTCCTGGATCTGGTTCCTACAACCTCCGCCTGCTCCAGCAGCTTGTAGAATAGGTGTTGGGGTTGGATGACTTGAAGTTCTAGATCTGGGCCTGGAATGCAGGCCAGCACACAGTGGGTCTTCCAGGTGGCCACCCATGTGCACACATCAGAATTCTTAACATCATAGTTTCACTACAAGTTGCAAATCCTGGCCACAACAGGAAAAGAATATAGTGAACATTCAGTCGCTGTTAGACAAATAAATGCAGGAAGATAAATTTCAAGCAGCAAAGCATAGAATTGTTGAGCAAAATGGTCATAACAAGATGGAGTGAGTATCTGGGATCCCTATGGCATATGTGTATGGACCTGGCCAGTTTTGTATCAACTTGGCACAAGCTAGAGTCATCAGAAAGAAAGGAGCCTCAATTGAGAAAGTGCATCCATAAGACAGGGCTGTGGACCAGCCTTTAAGGTATTTTCTTAATTAGTGATTGATGGGGGAGGGCCCAGCCCACTGTGGGCGGTGCCCTCCCTGGGCTGCTGGTCCTGGGTTCTGTAAGGAAGCAGGCTGAGCAAGCCATGGGGAACAAGCCGGTCAGCGGCCCCCTCCATGGCCTCTGCCTTCCCAATAGCTTCACAATGAGCATGTTGAGCATAGGATGCACCCCTGGCATCTGTGACGTTTAGGATGAAGTGTTCATGGCCCCGGTGTTCTGATGGGAATCCATTCAAGATATAATCGGATAAGTCACCAATGTCATACTTTGCCCTTGGCTTACTTGCTATGATTTCTGTGATAAGTCTCAAGTAATTTCTGTCCCTGTAACACATTTTATTGGGGGGGGAGGGGTTGTTCTATGTGGTCCAGAAATATCTGGTGGTGGTTCTAGCTCTAAGTCTGATTTAACAGCTTCTTCTAAGAGAGAAGCTCTCTTCAGTCTTTGTCTAGTGTTTAACTCACGGAATGCGGTTGCAATAGCGTTTCTTCAAGGTAGTATCTTTGAGTTTTAAACAGTCTATTCCATCTTCCTATATTGTCAGCTGCAGTTGGGTTATATGCTAGATGGAAGCCTCATTGTATGCCCATAGTCTTGGACCACCTCTGGACTTTAGAACCTGTCAAGTTCCCTGATCTGACTCAGTAATTACTGGGCAGTCGTATCTGGCTATCCAACACCCAGAGTACATTGTCTATGCTTTGCTTTTCTTTTCTTTCTTCCCCCCTGCCCCCCGAGACAGGGTTTCTCTGTGTAGCTTTGCACCTTTCCTGGATCTCACTCTGTAAAACAGGCTGGCCTCCAATTCACAGAGATCCACCTGGCTCTGCCTCCTGAGTGCTAGGATTAAAGGCATAAGCCACTGCCGCCGCCCGGCTCATGCTTTTCTTTAGCAAATCCAATCCCTGCACTTATATCTACCTACAAGGGTGCAGGCAGATAGGCCCCTGTGAGTATTCTAGGGTACAGTGAAATCTATTTGTAGTTTATAATTAAATTGTTTAGGAGACCATGTTACAGCTGGTACTCGATGTCTGAATCCGGTTCTAAGTGCTGCACAAAGGTGGCAGTCTCTAATGGCCTGTTTACTGGCCTGCCAGGATGCCTTGAGGTTCCTTTTATTAATCCTTTGGGACAAAGCATGAGTGCCTGTATGTCCTGACATTTTATGTAGTCCTAGGATTTCTTCCTTGCTGATTATGCCAAAGCTCTCAGGCTTTTAATTTTTCAGTCTAGGTTCCTTTCAATAGTTATTCTCATAAGGTTGTCCTGATTTAATTGCGTTCTCCATTTTGCCTCATTTTTCAGTGTTGGGGCAAACTTTCAAGTTTGCTGAATGTGTAAACTATCATCCTTGCTGATTTGCTCTATGCAGCTGCTCTTTCCTCCTGGACTTCCTTTAGACCACCAGCCCCCAAATAATGACATGGAGACTTGTTATTAATTATGAAAGCTTGGCCTTTAGCTTAGGCTTGTTCACAACTAGCTCTTACAACTTAAATTAGCCTGGTTCTAGTAATCTACGTTCTGCCACTTGGCTTTTTACCTCTCCTCCATTCATTACATCCGACTTCCTCAGTGTCTCACCGGCATCTGGTGCCGCACTAGACTCTAACCCTGAGTTCCTCTCTCTCCCTGGAAGCCCTGCCTGTTTTCTCCTGCCTAACTACTGGCCACTCAGCTCTTTAATAAACCAATCAGGTGCCGTAGGCAGGCGAGGTAAACCAGCGACACCTCTTCACACAGTGTGGCAGAATCCCCTGCAAGAGTTCTGAGTTTGCTCCCAGCACATTTTAGTATTCTGGTCTTCATTGAACACGGCGCCAGTTTGTCCGTTATTTCATTATTTTCAGATGTCTGTCTTGCCTGTGTGAGTGTCTTTGTGGGAGATATATATATACTGGTTTTTCGAGATAGCATTTCTCTGTGTAGTTTTGGTGCCTGTCCTGGATCTCACTGTGTAGACCAGGCTGGCCTCGAACTGACAGAGATCCGCCTGCCTCTGCCTCCCGAGTGCTGGGATTAAAGGTGTGTGCCACCACCACCGGCTATAAATTTTTATGTTTTTGTTCAGTTTTGCATTTCCATCCATGCCTCCCATGACCCACTGTCTTTGCCATTCACCTGCCAGTGAGTGCTTTTCCATTTTGATGGCCGTATAGCTGTGCCACTGCACAGGCCCCATGAACTGCAGATGTTCCTTTGGCCTCCTTAGCCGTTTGTCTTGCAGCCAGTAGTGCTGCTATTACCGCAGCATGCTGTGCTGATTTGTGGCTCCTTCTTTGGTAAGTGGCCATTCCATTCCTTAGTCTGATAGGCTGTCACTTTCTACTTAGTTCCATCAGGGGTTAATGAACCATCAGGGAGCCACATATTAGTCAAATGCTGTGACCATTCCACTAGTCCCCACAGTCCAATAGGTGCCTCTTTTGGGGAAGGGGTGAGTGGTTTAGGGATGGGAATTTGGGGCAACTGAGCTATTTCCTCAGTGCATGAAGGCATAGACCCCTTTGCTACCACATCTAGGTTATGAAGGAATTTAGATAGGTACCATTTCCACTGTAATACCTTTCCTCCCATAGCTAAGCCTGGGAAGGACTCTGACTGTGAGTAGATCCAGTCCATCTTTGTAAGAGGCACCCTTATGACCTGAGTGTGGGGTTCTGCATACCTCAGAAAATGTCCAGAAAATGTTTCTCAAAGACAGAGTATTTATTCTCCACATATGGGAAGTGTTTGCAATAGAAGCCAATAGGAAAATGTTGGTGGACTCCTTTTACTTTTGGAAGGGTCCCCAGTTGCCATATTCACCAATAAAAATGATTTCCATAATTAGGGTATCATCTGGTTCACTATCAGCCAGGTTTGCATTCATGGAGAAGAGCTAACAGTCTGTCTCAAAAGCTTCTCTTTATTCCTGTCTCCAGTGGAGATCATTGCTTTTTTAGTAACCCTATAGAGGGGTTTCATAATAATCTGTAAATATGGTATATGGTTCCTCCAGTATGCAAACATACCAATTAGGTGTTGCATCTGGGTTTTGTACCTGGGTGGGGGATATTTAAAATCTTGTGCAATAAACCATATAGGATCTTGGTTCCTTCAGATGTCCATAAAACACCTAGAAATTTGATTGAGGTATCTGGCCCTTTCGTGTCTTTATTAATGGTCTAACTATCATATACTGGGTTATCAGTTATTGTCTCCATATAGTTTTGAGCAGTATTCTTTATTGTATCCTTCAATCAAAATATCATCTGCATACCTTAAAAGTAGGCAATCTGATTTGGGTAGCTTTTCCAGTGACCATCTTATTGTCACATGGCCAGTGATTGGGCTATTCTTATAGCCTTGAGGCACTCTTTGGAATCTGTATTGTTTATTATGCCAGGTAAAAGTAGTAATGTCTCAGAGTCCACATGAAGTGGTATGCTAAAGGACATGTCTGATAAGTCTATGGTGCCAAAGAATTTGGGATTGTAATTCCTAAGTTTTAGAATATATCTTCTACATCAGGTAAATTTCCTGGCATTTGTGGAGAAAGCTGATTGATGTTCCTATAGTCTACTGTGACTCTCCATTGACTGTTCAGCCTCTTGATTGGCCAGATAGGATTATTGAAATTGAAGGATTGCGTGGGCCCAACAACGTTGTGATGGCTATTTCTGGCTGTCAACTTGACTACATCTGGAATTAACCAACACCCAAAAGTAAAGGGCACACCTGTGAGGGACTTCTGCTTAATTTGAAGTGGGAAGATCCACTTCTAATCCAGATCTTTTGTGGAAAGAAGACATGCCTTCAATCCAGATCTTTAATCTGGATCTAATCTGGGCTGCACCTTCCACTGGAGCCTGTGTAGGGACATGGAAGAAGGAAGCACTCTCTCTTTGCCTGCTTGCTCTCCTCTTGCTGGCAGGTCCATTCCTTCACAGGCATTAGAGCCAACTTCCTCGGGAATCCAGTGTCCTACTGAAGACCAGCTGAGACACCCAGCCTTGTGGCCTGAGCAACTACTGGATTCTTGGAGTTTCTATTCACAGACATAGTTGGATTAGCTGACCCCAGCCTGTAAGCCATTCTAATAAATCCCCTTTATAAAGAGATTTATTCTGTAAGTTTCATTGCTCTAGAGAACCCTGACTAATACAAATACCTTCCTTCAGTAAATTGTTTAGAGTGTCAGCGATGGTTTAATCACCTCCCTTGATAGGGTGTTGCTTGGTAAATGCTCTCTTAATTTCGGGGAACTCTAGAGGAGGAATTTAGACTTGGGTGATGTCATGTGACGCCACTGGGGAAACGGTTTGGGTATGACATGCATCACAAGCAACAGCAGGTGCTGGTGTAAATATGGTGAGAATCTTCAGAGGTGAGTTATAGATAAATATACAATTATTAGATAACTATAGAGGAACAGAATTATTAAATTCTATATTTCACATTCCTGCTTTGGAGGGTTTTCCTGCTACTGTTGTGGGGTATTCACCAGAGAAGACTGCTGGGACATGGGTTTAAGCCAATGAAAAGTCTTTCTTAGCCAGCCTGTGACTACCCTGGGTGTTTGGAATCTGAGTGTAGCATCAAGCCTCCCTCAGGATGAGCTTTTAAGCACAAAAAAACGTATTCTGGGCTGACATACTTCAGTTAACAAGAACAGTTAGCCAGGCAGTGGTGGCACACGCCTTTAATCCCAGCACTCGGGAGGCAGAGCCAGGCGGATCTCTGTGAGTTCGAGGCCAGCCTGGGCTACCAAGTGAGTTCCAGGAAAGGCACAAAGCTACACAGAGAAACCCTGTCTCGAAAAACCAAAAAAAAAAAAAAAAGAACAGTTAGGCAGATGCAGAACTACAGAAGCTAAAAAATCAAGGTTAGTACATTTAGAGACTTTCCCAGAACTATGGATTCGATGGATTAGGCCTTTGTTTTTGTTTTTGGCTGGTGGTGCTATGTATGTGCTGAGTTTTATGGCCTGAATGGCACTTCCATCATGGAGTCAGTTGTGCTAAGGTCTGGGTGCCTACTAAGTTGGGGCCAGTTAAATTCCCCACTGGTCTCAGCAAATGAGTCAAATCATGGATTCACCCTGTTCTGAGAGGTGTAGTTAATCCTAAGGACCATTAATGTTACTCTGCTGTGTAGTTAGCCACATAGTTTAAGATGCAGAGCCCGGCTGTTCTGATCAGAATGAGAAGCAACATCCCAGCCAGTGCTGACAGCAGAGTCGTTAGCCTGGAGAACCAAGAGAATGGAGGCTGGTATTCATGATCTAATTTATGTTTTTCTGTTCTTAAGATTTTCCCAACCATAACAAGACTTTTCTGTAATTGCCCCTGATCGATTAGCATAGAAACAACATGTGTAGTCCGTATTTAGTCCCACTTATCTCGGGAGAAGAAAGTCAAGGCCTCTTTACTTTTATAGAACGTTTCTTCAGGGAGTCTTACTGTTGTTATAATTCAGGAATAGAAGCTTTTAATGCCTCTAGGTCCTGATCAACCTGACTATCTAGTTCCTTTAAGCTCTCATTGCCCATGATAAAGGCTGATGTGCCTATGTCTGCTGAGCAGCTGCCCCTGTGCTGACCAGAGTAGAGGACTGGTGCAGCTCTTTTTTTTTTTTTTTTTTTTTTAGCCCGGGGTCCATATTAAAATTTATTTTCCCTTCTCTCCCAATATAAAGGTATAACTAGGGCAGATTACATACAAAAACTCATAAAAGGGGTTGCTGGTCTGTAGTTACCTTAAGTAATACCTTCCCTATATCTGTCCTTCTTAGTTCCCAGGTCCAGGCCTAAGGGTACTGGGGGTTGGAGCATGACCCTGTGTTCATACCAAAAGTGAGACTCTGGAGGTACAGGGATGGGGAGCAGAGGGGCTTGGGACTTGTGGTAGTCTGAATGTAATTGGCCCCCATAAGCTCATAGAGAGTGTCACTTTTAGGAGATGTGGTCTTGTTGGAGGAAGTGTGTCACTGTCTCCTTTGTTCAAGCTACTCCCAGTGTCACAGTGCACTTCCTGTTGTGTTCTGATCCTGATGTAGCCAGTACCATGTCTGCCTGCTTACAGCTGTGCTCCACACCATGATGATAATGGACTGAACCTCTGGACCATAAGCAAGCCACCATAATTAAATGTTCTCCATTGTAAGAGTTACTGTGGCCATAGTGTCTCTTCACAGTAATGGTAAACTCTAACTAAGACAGAAGTTGGTACCAGGGACTGGGGTATTTCTGTGATGGGCCTGACCATGTTTTTGTTTGGAGGAATCTGGACTCTGGTACTTTGGGTTAGGAAAGCAGTGGAAGGCTTTAAAGCACTGCTTGATGGGCCATCCTAGTAGGAGCATGGAAGACAGTGGTGTAGTCGGAAGTTTTCCTGTGTCTTCCTGGTCCCACAGCTGCTCAGACCCAAGTAAACACACAGAGGCTGGTATTACTTACAAACTGTGTGGCCTAATGGCTCAGGCTTCTCGCTAGCTAGCTCTTTCAACTTAATTCAGCCATTTCTATTAATCTATGCATTGCCACGTGGCTTTGTGGCTTACTGGTACTTTCACATCTTGCTTCTCCTGGTGGTGGCTCACAGTGTCTGCCCCACTCTCCTTTCTTCTCCTCTCTCCCCAGTTGGATCCTCTTCCTCTCTCTCCAGTTCAAATGTACCGCCTCACTTTATTCTGCCTCACCATTGGCCAAACAGCTTTATTTATCAACCAAGCAGAGCAACACACATTCACAGCGTACAGAAAGACATCCCACAGCACAGTGGTTCTAAGAGTTGTTTGAACTATGGAGCACTGGCTCAAGAGGTTTCAGAGAAGAATTTTAGCTTGTTGCCTAGAGATTGTTCTGGTGATATTTTGGTGAAGAATGTGGCTGCTTTTGGCCCTTATCCAAAGAGTCTGCCTGAGGCTAAAGTGAAGAGTTTAGGATTAATTCTGATGGCAGAGGAACTCTCAAAACAGCCTAATATAGACTCTGTCGCGTGGTTATTAGTGGTAACTCTAATGAAGATTTATAATGAAAAGAAGCAAGCTGATCAGGGTAAATTACAAAATGTAAAATTTTAAGGAGAAAAGGAATACCAAAAGGTGGAATGGAATTAAGCCGTGTATTCAAATGATAAACAGAGAAAGAAATGGAATAAAGGGAGTGGTGACCTCAGAACAAGATCTCACCCAGCTAAATTCCCAACTTGTGAAAGGGAACTAAAGAAAATTTAGAGCTGAGTGTGGTAGTATATGCCTTTAATTCCAGCAATGGGACAGCAGAGGCTGGCAGATCTCTGAATTCGAGGACAGCCTGGTCAGGACAGCCAAGCTTAGGCAGTAAAGGTAATAATAAAAACCAGAAAGCTGGTGAAGAGATAATTGAATGAGGGGGCCATGTTCCAGCCCCAGTAAGCAGCAGAACTTGGCAGCTTTGGCCATGTGGTTCTGGAGTTAAGGATAGAAGAAACAGGTTATGGAATTTGCCCCATGCTAAGTAAAGCCTCTGAGGCCAGGCATGTGTCAGGGGTGTCCCTAAATGGAGGCCTAGTAGAGAGGCCACTTTGTGAGTTGTGAAGTTGAAGCTTGGACATCCAAGTGTTAGATGTCAGAGCCATGGGATACTTGCTGAGGAGAGCTGCTAACAGGGAGTAGAACCAGCCCAAGAGAAAGAAATGTGTTGCAATCAACAAAGCTGAAAGGAATTGGAGATTTGAAAAGCATTTTGACATCAGACATGGAGATGCAGAGTTTAGAATTTGCCCAGCTGGTTTTTAGTCTAGCTTTGGTCCAGTATTTCCTCACTATGCTCCCTTCCCCATGTTTAGGAATGGTAATGCATATCCTGTGCCATTATGTGTTGGAAGTACGTGATTTGCTTTTTGATTTTGCTTTTACATAGGATTATAGTTAAGAGATTGCATGAATCTCAGAAGAGACTTTGAATTTTGGACTTTTTTTCTCTTTTTGAGACAGGGTATCTCTGTATAGCCCTGGCTGTCCTGGAACTCTGTAGACTAGGCTAGCCTTGAACTCAGAGAGATCTGCCTACTTCTGCCTCCCAAGTGCTGGGATTAAAAGTGTGTGCCACTACCACCCTGCTGAATGTTTGACTTTTAAACACAGTTGAGATGGCAATAGATAATGGGGACTTTTGAAGTTGGACTGAATACATTTTGCATTATGATATTGTTACAAGCTTATGGGAACCAGGGAGTGGAATGCGATAGTTTGAATATAGTTGGCCCCCATAAGCTCATCGGGAGTGGCACTATTAGGAGGTGCGGCCTTGTTGGAGGAAGTGTGTTACTGTGGGGGCGGGCTTTGAAGTCTCCTTTGCTCAAGATGCTCCCAGTGTCACAGTGCACTTCCTTTTGTCTTCTGATTATAATGCAGCCACACCATGTCTGCCTACATGCTGCCATGCTCCGCGCCATGATGATAATGGACTGAACCTCTGAACAGTAAGCGAGCCACCATAATTAAATGTTTTCCTTTATAAGAGTTGCCATGGTGTCTCTTCACAGCAATAGAAACCCTAACTAAGACAGGAACCAATGAAACCTAATTTTAATGGGTCCATAGTCCAGATACAGCCCATTTGGCAGCATCTGTGGCTTCTGCTTTCTTGACCTGGGTGTGGTGGATCCATGGTGTAATGGCAGCTTTCTTCAGTGCCACATTAGTGGAGAGAATCACCTTTTTGGGTCCTTTCCAGGTCAGTTCCAGTGTCCCTTTGGCTACTTGCTTGACCCAGACAGTATCATTGGACTGGAACATGGGGAAGCTGGTGGTAGACTCAGAGGTCACCTGGGTCTCTAGGATAATCCATTGAACAGCCTTTATGGAGGACTGGAGTGCCTGTAGTGACTTGAGAAAGTAATGATTAGATTTTTTTCAAAGTAATGTGAACCGTTGGCCTCTGAGCCTGGGAAGCAGTGGGGGAGGTTTATCAAGCAATCTCATAGGGGGGTGAACCCCTCCCTACGTGGGGTACAGCTGGTAGAAGGGAGGCAGAGGAAGGAAGCCTGTCCATCCTTCGTTTTAAGTCTTGTTTTTTCTTTTCACTTGCCCAGAACTCTGAGGTCTGTATGCACAGTGAAGTTTTCAGTCTATGTCTAACACCTTAGCTGTTCATTGAGAGATTTTGGCTATGAAAGCCAGAGCATTGTTGGACCCCATTGCTAGGGGGAGCCCAAACAGGGGACCAGTTCCTGGAGGAGATTTTAAAGCTACTATTTGAGCAGTTTCAGTCTGGGTGTGGAACCCCTCTACCCACCCAGAAAAGGTATCTGTAAAAACCATCAAGGACTTGTGTCATCTCCCAGCAAGCTGGATCTTGGTGAAGTTATTTTCCCAGAGTTCTTGGGGGTCTTGCTCTGTCATTTGGATGCTTTCCTGGGTAAGGGCTCTCTGCTTTGGATTCACTGGAGCACAAACCTGGCATCTGGCTGAGACATCCCTTGCTAGGCTGTCCGGTCTGGCTATAATATACCTTGGTCTGATTCAACTCTGAAAGTTTTGTGAACCCCACGAGTAGGCCAGTTAAGGTTAGTTACCAACAGTCCTGTCAGTTGTATTGGGGAAAATCTTCCTCTGGTGTCCTCCATCATCCTGTGGTTCTAGCTGTTCATTTTTCATTTTTCATCTCCTCTCTTCTGTTACTTGTACCATGGAGTTTCAGTAAACACAGGGTGAGGATATATCCTCAGAATATCAATAGGCCCACTGGTCTTAGGGCCGTTTGTTGGGCAGCCAGGTCAGAAGCCCAGTTACCTCTTGCCTCAGGAGAATCTCTAATTTTTTTTAAACATAATTTCTTTATTGGTTCTTTGGGAATTTCACACCATGCACACCAATTCCACTCACCTCCCAGCCCCCCATTTCCACACCTCACCCTGCTGCATGCCTTCAAAAGAAAAACAACCCTCCTCACTCCTCCATCTTTCCCACATCTCCAACACCTCTTAGACCTCTTCATTCATCTTAGTGGCCTTGGGAGCTGAGGTGTCACACAGTAGACCGTTTTGTCTGATCAGCTTTACTAGCAAATGTTCATTGCAATGATTTATTGGTCTGGTTTGAGTCCTCTGGTTTCTGGTTCACCATCATCACTGGATCCTCACTGAAACTCCTCTCAGATGTCCCATGACCACCTTGAGTAATGGAGATCCTGCAAGCATCATTCCACAGGACCAGTCCCTTCATGAACTCCAGCAAGTCCTAGAGAGGGTAGATGTTAGGGTGGACCAACCCAAGGCCCAGCTGTGGGCCTGAGTGGTAGCTGAGCTGATCAGTCTGGGCCACTGGGACTGCCCTGCTCAGGCAAGGGGTGGAGCCGGCTCTTCTACACCTATGCCAGCAGTGCCCGGTCACCCTCACCCATGGCGCAGGGTGGGGCCAGCTCTCTTGCTGCAGTGTCCAGTGAGTGGCAGGGCCAGATTTCCCAAGGCCAGTGAAGGGTGGGGTCAGCTCAGCATGGCCCTCAGATTTCATCACTCATTGTTCCTAAGGCCCCCTGTGGTAGCACAGGTCACAGGCATCAACACAGACCCCAGCTACAGCAGGACCATGGACCCAGACATGGCCCTCGGCAGCAGACAACATCATGGCTCCGAGTAGCAGCACAGGCCACCCAGATCAGCATGGCCCTGGTGGCAGTGTGGCCCTCAGATACCAACATGGTCTCAGGTGGCTGACCAGACCTGGGCATCCACACAGCCCTTGGTGGCAACAGGAGCCATAGATATCATCTCAGTCCCTGGCTGCTATAAGGCTACAAACCTAGACATGGCCCCAGGTGGCATCACAAGCCACCCATGTCAGCATGGCTTTGGCAGTGGCATGACTCTCAGACAACTACATGGGCAGAGGTGGCAGCCCAGACACTGAGCATCCTTGTGGCCTTTGGTGGCAACATGGGTCATGGATGTCTGCAGAGACCCTGGCTGTGGTAGGACCATGGATGGCCCTAGGCAGCAGCCCAGGCCCTGCAGACATCACCATGGCCCCAGGTGGCAAGCAGGCCTCCCACATCAGGCTACTCCTCAGTCTTTACTTCTGTTCTACCTATATCAAAAGCACATGAACCTTCCAATTACCTTCCCTCCCGTGTCTCCACCACACATTTGCTCATCATAGTGGGAGCCACCTGGCCAGTTCCACAAGGCACCAGACAGGCCCATGGATGTCTTCATGGCAGCCAGGGACTTGAGGGCCCAGGCTGGCCTTTGGGTGGCTAGCACCTGCCTGAGCTGAATGGGATCAGGTAGGCCATAGATGTCTGTAGTGGGACTTTTTTTTGGTCAAACTTTCTTTTGGGACCACCAGCCCCCAAATAATGACATGGAGACTTATCATTAACTATGAAGGCTTGGCCTTTAGCTTAGGCTTGTTCCCAACTAGCTCTTATAACTTAACCTGTTTCTATTGATCAATGTTCTGCCACATGGCTTTTTACCTCTCCTCCATTCTGTACACCTGACTTGCTCCATGTCTTGCTGCCATCTCTCATGAGCCAAGATTCATCCCCCTGAATTCCTCTCTCTGCCTGGAAATCCAGCCTAACCTCTCATGCCTAGCTATTGGCCATTCAGCTTTTTATTAAACCAATCGCAGCAATACATCTTCACACAGTGTACAAATATCCCACAATATCCCTCCTCCTTTTTTTGGTTTTTCTGGACAGGGTTTCTCTGTGTAGCTTTGTGCCTTTCTTGGAACTCACTCTGTAGCCCAGGCTGGCCTCGAACTCACAGAGATCTGCCTGCCTCTGCCTCCCGAGTGCTGGGATTAAAGGCATGCACCATCACCACCCAGCCATTTCTCCCTTTTTATCTAAGTTAAAAGGAAAGGGTTTAACTCTAACACAATAAAAATATATACAATAAGAAGAATTATCAAGTAAGGATTACAATCACTATGTCCAGTCCATTTGTATTTGGCAAATTTGGAGAAACTACTCTATTATCTATCCTATCTTGGTGAGTCCAAAGTTTTATACCAAAACCACTTTTTATCATAACTTGTATTACTAACCTAAAAATTCTTTTTAAACCTTAAAACGTTTTCTTAGATAAACAACTTAAGCTTTTATGTCTCTCAACCTTATAAACTTTACATGTCTTTTGTAAGTTTCTTTTCTGAATTTGATAACAAAGAAAATGGTATAACTCTAACTATCTAGTCTTCAATCTTTTCAGAAACCTGAGAAGGAAAATATATTACCTAAGTAAACAGGACGTGCAGAGCAAGTAACTTCTAAAACTATAGAAATAACAAAAACAGCTGGCTGCCTGGACAGTCACCCAAGGTTCTTCTGTAACATTGGGGCATCTATCTTCAGCCTACAGGCCTAGAATATCTGAAAGACTTTTCTGTGAAACAGGAATTTTGAAGGACTCTCTTACCCTGTTTTGGAAAAGTTCGGCAGTCACCTTCTTTTGTGTCTTGCTTATCCAGTTTGGACAGCATATGTGGAGGTTCTTCAGTGCCCATCATCCTTTTTTGAAATAAATTGGTGCTGCCAGGAGCAAATGTGTCTCACTGTCATGAAAAGCCTTATGTTATTACAACATCTTAAATGTCATATTCCATTGATCTCTGAAGTGTTTGAAGACCACCCTCTATCTAAAATATATCTGTTTGACCTTGAAAACACAGCTAACATGACTATAAGTTTGAGTGTTACAGATGACTACTAACTTGCATTTCTTAATTATCTTAAATAGTTTGTAACAATAGCATTCAAGGACTAGAACTTTACGTTACATTTTCAAATGAGCTGCATAGGTACAATATCTTAAACAAGAGTAGAAACATATATACAATTTGTGACAAAAATAACCTTAAATTTGTATCAATATACAAAAATACCTTAAATGAGAGTAGAAACTGGCCTTTGGTATATTCTAATAAATATATGGTATATTCTAATAAAAATTACCTTGAATTTGTATCAATATACAAACATCTATACCAATGTAAAATGTTTGAGATTAATAGTTGCTTTTGAGTCTAAAAGTAGATTCAACAATCTACCCTTTTATCCTATCATTTCTATATTCCTCTCCCCCCTTTTCAGGAAGAGATTCTCTTAATCTAGCCTCCTTTGTTTAGTTTCCTCCCTGATCATGACCAATAGCAACGTGCAACCAAACCTCCTAAACAATGATAAACATCCAAAACCCATTGAATGACCAAAAGCCACCCATCCTACCTCTTAGGAATATGGATGTTGTGTTCTTAAAATTACTTCCTGTTGTCTGGAGGTGATGGCATCTTTAGGGAACCCAGAGGAAATTAAGATAATGGTCAAGTCCTAAGAGAGCTAGCTAGATCATTTGCTGTCCAGACTCTGTGTAATGGGAAAGTGCAGGGCTTATCTGAAGTCCTGGCTGGAGAAGTCTGTGAGGCTGGACCATCTCACCTAGCAGCATTGAAGTTGTTCTTGATAAAGAGTGTAGAGGAAACTGCAACAGAGGCATTCTGAGAGGCTGCATCACCTGGGCTATTTGTCTTCATTGATGTCTGTCCTTTTTTTTCTGAAAACACACCAACTTTTAAAGGTAACATACATATCTGCATTAACATGTATATAGAATATACAGTGTGCACAAGATGACTTTCTGTTCTATGTTTGAGCAGGTAAAAGGCATCTGTCAACTCTATAAGTCAATTTGGACTGCATAACCAAACTGTAATATAAATCTCCATCCATGCCATATGAAAGAATGGTATGTAATAATAAATCATGAGGACTCTGTAGCTAACAAGATTTATCATGTCTTATCCAGTCTTAGAGCTGTTCCCATAGTAGAGAGGTCAGCTTGTACATCACCTGTCCTGTAGCCTTTCTTCGTGTCTTTCTTTATGTCTGTTTCCAAGATTTTGAAGAGGTCTCATCCTATCAAATCCGAGTCTTTATTAATTTTAAAGGAATCCTTAGCTTTTTGTTTCCTGTGGAAACAGAGGCATAACCTCTCCCCCAATAATCAGTCAGGCTGTGGATGTCTTCCTGGCATCCCAGGCCTTGAGGACCCAGACAAACCTGTGGGTGGCTAGCACCCACCTGAGCAGAATGTGGCTAGCACCCACCTGAGTGGAATTACAACATCAGGCAGGCAGGGATGTCTTCCTGGCCACCCAAGACTTGAGGACCCAGGCTGGCCTGTGGGTGGCTTCCACCCACCTGAGAGCAATTGTATCAGATGGGCTGTGGATGTCTTCCCAGCAGCTTGGGCCTTGAGGACCCAGGCTGGCCTGTTGGTGGCTAGCACCCTCCTGAGCTAAATGTGGCTTCCACCCACCTGAGCAGCAATGCATCAGGCAGGCTGTGGATGTCTTCCTGGCAGCCCAGGCCTTGAGGACCCAGGCTAGAGTATGAGTGGCTTCCACCCACATGACAGGAATCTCATTTTGATTTCTGAGAAGGTCAGGGAAGTACCATGACAGGCTTCTAATAACTCAGTTAAGAACTAGGCTGCTCAGTTCCTGCCTCTTGAAACTGAACAGGCAGTTTCTGAGGAAGCCACAAAGGACAATCGCTCTCCAATGCCCCCAAGAGGAAGGACCAGGGGAACTGCACACACCAGGTCTGAGCCAGACCCCACAATAGCTCAAGGTAATAACCAAATAAGGACAGCCTGGGATTTGTCCAGGCTTGCCAAAAAATAGGAAAACTGTAGCCTTAACTAGCCCCTGCTAGCCCTAGCCAATTAGAACATACTAATATGATTGCCACTCACGTAAGCTAGTCCTGGATAGTATGACCTCACTGCCCTTAGAATTCCTTTAACTGTGTATAAAAGAGCCTGTGAGCTTCTCTTGGGGTCACCATTTTGCCTTTGTGTTGGATATGTGGCCCCAGCATGCTGGTACTGTACTCTCGAGATAGTAAATGCTCTTGTTGATTGCATACATGAGATGGTGGTCTTTTGTGGGGCTTCTCCAGGACCCTAACAATTCATTGGCAGTGAAGGATAGAAACTCATAATGGAAGCCACATAGCCTCTAGGATGGCCAAGATTTTTAATGCCTTTTTTCCCCGGTGGTGAGAAGCCCTCTTTCTCTGTAGATCATACTGTGGACATGCCCAACAATAAAAGCATAGTGATCCATGTGTATGATGGAGGACTTTCCTTTTCCCCACCTGAGGCCCTAGGTCAGATCACTCAGTTCTGCTCTCTGGACTGAGGTACCTGGTGCAGGTCCTAATTTTTTCAGTTAATGAAAGTGCTGCAGCTCCAAGGTACCTGGTTTCATCTTTCATCTCCTGAGCATCATGGACAAGCACCTGGTCATCACACAAGAGGGTAGCTGAATTGATGGTGGTGAGTTTCTTAACACTCAAGCGTGGGCCAGGAGTCAGGCCTGGTTCTGGGTCACACAGCATTAGACAGCCAGTGTATGGTGCTTGTCAGAGTCAGGCCTCAACCATGTTGTGTTGTGCTGTGAGTATAAGATCTTGTGGTAGAGTTAACTTGTTTGCTTTCTCTCATTAAATTAGCAGTAGCTGCCTTTGCTCTTAGACAGAAGGGCTAGCCTGTGGCTGTTGGGTCCAGTCATTTGGACAGGTATGTCAAAAGGAAATTCCATGGTCCCAAAATTTGGGTTAAAACCCCTTTTGTCATTTGTTTCATGGACAAACAGATGAAAAGGTTTTGAGACATCTGGAAATTCTATGGCTGGAGTGGAAATTCCATGGCTATTTTTAAAGCCTTAAATGCCATTTATTTAGTCTCAGTCCAGATAAGGCACTCAGTGCCCACTTTGTGCTGGTGTATAGAGGCCTTGCCATTTCCAGGAACACTGGTATCCAGAGGCATCAATACCCAGCTGGACCCAGGAACTCTTGAACCTGTCTCTTAGTCTTTGGAGTTGGTATCTGAAGGATGGCAGCAATCCTACTCTGAGACAGGCTCCATTTGCCTCCCTCCAGCTGGTAGCCAAGATGGGTCGGCTTCTACAAAGTTGGGCTTTCTTAGCCAAAGGTCTGTAAACTTGCAGCTATCTCTCAGTGGCCTTTTTATAATCTGTTTTCCCAGGACACCTCTGGAAGATGGGCAGGACTACTACATTTAGTGACTTTAACTCCTGGGGCAACCTGGTCCAGGTACTGTTGCCCATTATAACCTCCCCACTGGGTCTGTCCATATAAAAGCAAAGAGGGTTGACTCTACACTGCCAATGGGAGGCTGAAGAATGCATCTTTCAGATCCAAGACAGTGCACACCTGTTTCTCTGGAAGAACCAGACTCATGAGAATTAGAGGTCCCGGGTTTCTTCATAGGCAGGAGAGGCATATTCCAGGGTGACTGGCAGGGCACCAGGATGCCTGTCTCTTCAAGCCAGGCAATATGAGCTGCATTTTCCCAATTTGTTTCCACAGTCACTGTGTACTGTTTAATCTGAGTGGGGGCAGCTGAACTGGCTAGTGGAACAATTGTAGGAGCTTGGTGTTTGGCCAGTCCTGGGGGGTTGGTTTCTGCCCATACCCCCAGAAATCTTTGTTGTCAGTCTAAGAGGTGGTCTAACTGTATCTTTTGATTGGAGGCAGAACTTTCAGCTAGGAGATATTCTTCTGACAGACGATAAGACACCAAAGTTTTTCTGGGTATCTGTAAGTAAACTGTATCACATCATCCACAAAGTTTTAGTCTAGGGAAAAGGTCTTGTCCCATTCTGTTTTTGTTGTTAAACACCTTTTGAGCTACCTCCAGCAACTGGGACCTACTTATACCTTTGAATTTTTCTAACTTTTACAGCTGTTTTCTAATATCTGGGTGCAAAGGAAATCTTTTTAGCAGCTGTCTTTAATCCTTCTAAAAAAAAAAAAAGACCTATCAAAAATTGTTTAAAGCTGGGCAGTGTTCCATGCCTTTAATCCCGATACTCAGGAGGCAGAGGCAGGAGGATCTCTGTGAATCTGAGGCCAGCCTGGGCTACAAAGCAAGTTCTAGGACAGCCAGGGCTATATAGAGAAACCCTGTCTCGAAAAACCAAAAAGAAAAACAAAACCACAAAAGAAAAGAAAGGAATGGAACTTTCTCTTTTCCTTTAGGCTCAGCCCACAGGAATTTTTCCCTTTCCCCATGGCTGCTTAGAACAGGGAGAGAGCAGAGGCTTGGGGAAGGGAGGGAGAAACCTGGAGCATCTCAGGTCGGACACCCCTAGGAGTCCCCTGGCCACCACACTCTTCCTTACTCCAAGGGGCTCTGAAACCCCCATGTCTCAAGGTCTGGTCTCTGGGAACTCAGTGTAACCTCCAGAAATGTGGGTTTTCACCAGAGAAGGTTGCTCAGGAATGGGTTTAAGCCAATGGGAAGTCTTGGTCAGCCAGAGACTACACTGAGCATTCAGGATCCCATTGCAGCCCTGAGCCTTTCTCAGGGTGGACTTTTAAGCACAGAAACCATGTCTTGGTTGGCATAGTTCATTAACAAGAACAGTTAGCCCAAAGTGGAACTACAGAAGTCAAAAGGCAAGGTTCGTGCATTTGGAGACTTTCCTACAGCTACAGACTTCAATGGATTAATCCTTTGCTTTATTTTTGGCATATGGTGCAGTTTATGTGCTGAGTTTTACAGCATGAATGGTATGTCCATCATGGAGTCAGTTGTGCTAAGGTCTAGGGCCCTGTTACACTACTCCTTTAATAATTACAGACTGCTGGAAGACAACCACAGGCTGCCTGATCCCGATCAGCTCAGGCGGCTGCTATCCACCCACAGGCCAGCCTGGGCCCTCAAGAGTTCTCATTCTTCACGTTCACATTTCTCATTAGTGTCTGGCAATTTGTCTGCCAAACAGTGGAGAAATTAGACTTCTCTTTTTCTGAAGCTCCAGTTTAGGTTTATGGTAGAACAATCCTGATTTACCAGCTTTTCAAACTTAAGATCTGCCCTTCTTACTACTCTCTTGGCTCCCCAGTCCCTCATGTAACTCTGAGCTAGCTGCTCCTGCTACCTGGCCTTGAGTCCAGAAGCCCGTGCTTTCAAGGAAGTTAGTCCCTGCCACAGAGGTTCCTCCTCAGGTTCTCCTTCCTCCCTGTAATGTCTCCCTGTTGCCTGGAAGTCATGCAGTCAGGAATTCACCCTTCTTGGGATGAGTCAGGGATACCCTTGGACTAGGAAGGGGAGTGAGGTGGAGGGAAGGGAACTGAAATGGGTACGGTTGAGTGGAGGGGACAAGAGTGGGGTGGGTGGGGTAGAGGGAAAGGAACTAAACACTGTACATGTGTGTGTGGTGTGTGTGTGCATGTGTGTGTGGTCTGTGTGTGCATGTGTGTGTGGTCTGTGTGTGCATGTGTGTGTGGT
>CABHPH010144682.1:0-41452 GCA_902168325.1 Peromyscus nudipes
AAAAAAAAAAAGGGAAATAGAAAGCAGTGGAGATGCTTAAACGCTATAAATTGGGAGTTTTGGGTATAATGAGATCAGTGGCTTGCCAGGACATCAAGTGTGAAATAGAAGGGGTAGTAAGTAAGTAATTTCTGCCCCTCGGCCCTCAGCACACATTTTGTAAGTCTGTGAGCATGGGCTGCCAGTCACTCCAGGCATTGGCCATCAGATGTGGCTCTGAGCCCAGCGAAGAACAGAGAGGGGTTTCTTAATGGAGAAAAAGGATCAGGGTAGAAAAATGAAGTGGAGATACAGTCACAGCTGTATTAAATTTAATGAGTACACAGGCAATGTTAGTCCTGGACTTGAGTGATGAATTTAAAACGAGAGAGTTATTACACAGCAGAAAACGGATTATTCAAATCCGCTTCATGGTAGCAAAAAAACAAATTGGTAAAACCCCAAGCTGTTTTTGCCTTAAACATAGGTGACTCTATCTCCTCTAATCACTCTTTAAGATATATGATGAAAATTTGTACATTTTGAACCAAGAAATATTTCTAATAGTGCCTATAATTTTATTTGCATCTAATATCTAAAAAACTCTGATTGCCAAGCCATATCTGAAACTACTGAAATAGGGTAGAGATTGGATTTTCAAAATGTATGTGCCATTTATGGAAATAAAAATTGATGTATTATTATTTTATCCACTTTTAAAAATACATATAGATAACCATGTCTTTAATATTTACAATGCTATGTTCATTATATAGATCAAGTGCTAAAATCTATATGGAATAAATAGCAACATATTGTAAACCAGAGCCAAAGGAACGCTGACTCCTTCTCTAAAAAACTGTATAATTCTGACAACAATACACAATTCTTAACAAACATCAAGCTGACCGAAAGTCAAAGCAATAATGACTATAGTTGCCAGGAATCCTGAGGACATGAGAGAAGCCAAAAGGGACTGCTGAGAGCTTGCCAAACAAGTAGTACATCTGAACAACAAATTTTAACCAGGCTACCCATGGCAATTCAAGCCAAGATGGAAAGCTGTCACAGATCCCTCCAAAGCTATAATACCGGGACTTGAGCTGCACAGTAGCAATGGTTATTTGGTGAGTTTAATGAAAATGGGGAAGCGTCTTCATCTTGTGTTTGCCCCTATGCAATCTCCTGAGGCAAATAAATTCTCTGAAGGAAAGTTAAGTCCTCTGCTCTGCCCTATACCTACCGAACCTGATGTCCCCAAATGCACCAATTATCTATATTTTTAATGGTCTTCTGGATGGTTCTGTTGTTCAGTCAAGCTTGAAAAACTTCGCTTTTCGAGAGAAGAATAAAACTTATGGGGCTGGAGAGATGGCTCAGAGGTTAAGAGCACTGCTTGCTCTTCCTAAAGGTCCTGAGTTCAATTCCCAGCAACCACATGGTGGCTCACAACCATGTGTAATGAGATCTGGTGCCCTCTTCTGGCCTGCAGGGGTAGATGAAGACAGAACAATGAAATAATAAAAAAAAATAATAAAAAAAAAAAAAAAAAAAAACAAAAAAAAAACCTTATGCCCGACACATTTGAACATGCATGGTGGCACTTCATAGCCATCCAGAGCTCTAGGAAACCTGAGCTAGTTGTGGCTTTGGGGCCCTGCTCTTGCAAACCTCTCATCTTTACTCCCAGAGGTTAAAAATATGTCTTCCTTTAATCATGCTGGAAAGAGAAGACATCGCTATCTACTATACAAAATTTGAAAACTATTTAAGATGCCTTAGGTGAAAATCGGATCATCCAATGAAGTGAGTAATCTGTGATTAAACTGGCAGAGAATCCGATCAAATGAAAGTCTAAATTATTAATTATTTGCATTATTTATTTGGCCTTTGTAGCAAAAGAGAACTATTGCAGACAGGGTTTCTCATCAAATGTGTGTTTTTGGACTCTGTTCATGTCATTTCACATTTGAAAAAGTACACCCTATACTTAATGCTCATATCATTCCCTCTGTTTATTGATCTTTAAATCCGTGTAGCTGTAACTGTACCACTGGTTACGCTACAAATAAACTGACAATAAGTTAAAAAACTTAACATTGCTTCCATCTGTCCACACAGTTGTGATGAGTAATCAAGGCAGGAGTCATGTGGAGCTGTGCTTCTAGTACCAGGACTTCTGGCAGCCTGTGCTGGCCCCATGTTCCCCATGGTGAGGAGGCTGGTGCTGATGGAAACAATATCACTGAGGGGTGGACAGGAAAATACAGTGGAAAGTCCTACCTTCAAAGATGCTCTCCTGGGACGCTTGCGTGGGTTCAGATATGACTCTTTTAAGGTGAAAAGTAAGCAATGTCTAAAGAATGCATATCTAGGGACCCAGGGATCTTTGGCTTTCGATAGCTGGGAGAACAAACCTACATCTTTGACTTTAGTGCAATGTTTTTGAAGGACAGCTCAGGATATTCTAGAAATCAGGTGGCAAAAGAGGAGCTCTTAAAGAAATTACAGCTATTTTATGATGCAATGCAAGTAAACCCTCCCCCGCCACACACACACACACACACACACACACACACACACACACACACACACAAGACATGAACATTTGTGTCAGTATGAAAGGTTAGCCACAAAGAAGGGCCAGCAGGGGCAGACCTCATCCAGTTCTGTTTACATAAGTAACTAAAAGCCACTTTGAAAAACTCTTCCAAGAAGAATCAAGTCACATAAGGAAAAGAAGACTTTAAAACAGTTAATTTGCAGAAAAAGAGTCTGAGGGACAGGAAATGAGAATTAAAATATGATAATTTTTTCATATCACCAAATTCCTACTGAGACGCAGAGTCTAAAAAAACTACACCAGCCTACTTAATAGAACCAGGGAGAAGGGCCAAGCATACCCTCTGTTTTGGGGCAATGTCCAGCTCCACAGTGGAGGGAGGCTGCAGCCTGGGCATGGGGGATGAGCAGCCTCTTTCAGGAATAGGGGACTGGTAATCTCTCTCACGAGGAAATGATGGATGGAAAAGATAAGTCAGAGTCATGGGGAATGAAGGGTAATGGCAATGCGCATAATTAGTACATTACACAAATGTAGAAAATATCATAATGGAACTATTTTCTAATGTGTATCAATAAAAGAAAAGGGAAGAGGAAAAAATTATTTTGTTTGTAAACTAGAAATACTTGGTTGGTTGTATGATAGTCCATGATGTATTCCTCCCTCCCTACTTCCCTTCTTTCTTTTCTTTGTTAAGACAGGGTCTCACTATAGGTGACACTGACTGGGCTAGAATGTAAGCACACCTGTCTCTGTCTCCCAAATTATGGGATCAAAGCCAGGTACTACCACACCTGGCTGTATATTTTCAAAATGTAAAAATTCAGTGATCCCTTTTGCTTTCCCACAGCTCAGAGAATCCTGACCTGCAATATCTGATAAGTTAGCCACTGTCTGCACGGGGGTAAAAGTGCTCACTGTGAAATTGTGAAGACCCACATTTGAATACCCAGAACACACAAAAGACAGACATGCATGAGAGCGGATGTAATGCCAGTTTTCCTACATCGAGGTGTGGGGTGGGGGGGGTGGGGGAGTCAAGAGAATCGCTGGAAACTCGTGATCCAGATAATCCGTCATTCGCAGCAGAAAAACGAGAGATCCTGTTTCAAACAAGGTGGAAGGCGATGACTGATATCTGAGGCTGTGCTCTAACCTCCTCATGTGCACTGTGGCATGTGTGCACCGCCCCTCCCACACTTTATAAAGTTCTCTTGCTGCATAGAAAGTCTCCTCTTCTCTAACACATAATGGCATGGTTCAATGTCTACCAGCATGGCAACAAGCCTCAATCCTTCCCAGTGCTGTATTCTGCTCATTCAACACCTCTGGAACATCTGTCTGCAATAGGCTACGCCTACTTGATTCACTCATGTGTTCTCAAAATATGCTTTCCCCTTACCACCTTCCTTGCAACCTATGTAGAAGACTAGCCACACAGGTACCTACCACCACCCAAAGTCAGGTGCACTCATGGGAGATTGCACTTTGGAAAACTGGAGCATAACTAGAAGGCAATGCCCAGAGCTTGCAAGAGAGATGTTTTCCTTCCAGAGACAACTCTGGCAGTGATCTGGGGATAGCACCTCATGCCCCACACCAGCAATGAACACCCCAGCATTGGCCTAGGATAGAAGAACTTCTTGGACTGTGAGCTACTAGTCAAAAAATTCCATCTAATCCCAAATTAGCAAATGTGGGTTCAGTTGCTTATAAATAGTATTCATAGTAGAAATTCCTACCCACGTTGGTGTTCACACTGCTGCATTTGGCCACACACATCAAAACCTGAGTCTTATGTTAGACTCGGCGGGGGACTGGAGATAGAGACCCATGTGGGACTTGTTCTCAAGAGGCCTAAAATTCAAGGAAAAAGACAATAGTAAGCCAGTAAGAATACTAGACACAGCCACAAGAAAAAACTGCTTTGGCATATTGGAGGCCCAATGGACAAGGGAGGGCAGTGCATTGCAAATGGTTCTTAGAAGACGATGTCTGAACTAAGCTGTGAAAACCAATGGAATATTTGTTAGATTGACAATAAGAAAAATGGGGGAAATGCATGTGCAAGTGAGCAGGGGGCAGTCTTCAGTGCTCAGGGGAGACAAGCAGAGCATGGTGGGTGAGTGGAGGAGACGGGACATCAGGCAGCAAAGCTGAATAAACTAATGACAGTGGCCAGCATTATTTGAGTGCTTACAGCATACACTGGCCTAAGTGTCCTACCTCAATCATTCTTTCCTCACGACAGCCGCAGATCGGTAGCTCTGTCATTCTCAGCGTCAGACACAGAGAAGTGATTTGTCCTGCATGCCTCCATGGAGGGTCAGCAGAAGAGAATTTGTACCATTTAATCTAGCTCCACATATTCAAAACCATTGACATATATAATTGAATATCTTCAGAGGACATACATATAGATGCCACAATCTTGATGACATCACCAACTGAAGTAGGTACCAGTACTGTCTAGAAGTCACAACCCATTTTAAGGCCCTATGGCAGCAAGGATCGTATGTACGTTTTAGGATGAACACAAAGTATTAACAGAATGGAGACTAGATTAAGGATGGGAAGTGCAACTTGAAGAGCTGACCCCACCTCCCAACAACACACACACATGCACATGCATACAAACATACACATACATACATACTTGAGCACCCTGGGGCCTGTCACGCAAGCCAGGACAGGATAACAAAAAGGGAAGCTTTCAGAAGAATGATTCAAAGGCAAGGAAGAGATAGCAAATCTAAAGTCAATCAGGGTCAGATCCACAGCTCTCAATTTAGCACCTTTGTGACCCTGAGCAAATTGATATGCCCTTTAAACTTCATTTCCACACAAGCAAAGAAACAGAAGCAAAATTGTTATTCTACACTTTGGGGAGGAATCAGATGTGTTTTCAAAAATAATACTTTTACACTATATAATAGAATAACAGTAGCATACTGCATATATTATACACATACAAAGTGTAAGAGGGCCACAGACACCATGATGGAAGTATCATTCAGGCCTGGATCCCAGCACATCGGCAGCACCACCTGCTATAACATGAACAAAGACCTAATCCATCAAAGTCCATAGTTCTAGGAAAGTCCTTAAATGTATTAACCTTGTTTTTTAGCTTTAGTAGTTCTGGTCTGTCTAACTGTACTTGCTAACTGGGATATGTCAACCCAAGGTATGGTTTTTGCACTTAAAAGCTCATCCTGATAAGAACTCAAGACTACACTTGGGTCCCAAACACCAAGTGTAGTCACTGGCTGGCTAACAAAGACTTTTTATTGGCATGGACCCATGTCCTAGTGGTCTTCTCTACTGGATACCTCACAACAAAGTAAAGATAGTCCTTTATAATCATCCATTGATTTCTATAGTAAAACATAGGGACATTTGCATTAAGGATAAATTCAAACTATACCTGGATGTGGTACCACATATTAATAATCCCAGTACTTATGATTTTGAGGCAGGAGATTAGGAGTTCAAGGCCAGCATCAGCTCCATTTCAAATTGAGGCCAACCTACGTAAGCTACATGAAATTGTCTCAAAACAAACAAAAAAAGTATAGATAATCTCATATAAATTTTCACGATAACCTTCTGTGGTGGTTTGAAAAACAATGGCCCCCATGGGGAGTGGCAGTACTAAAAGGTGTGGCTTTGTTGGAGTAGGTATGGCCTTGTTGGAGGAAGTGTGTCACAGTGGGGGTGGACGTTGAGGTCTCCTATGCTCAAGCTATGCCCATTGACACAATTCACTTCCTGTTGCCCGAGAATCAAGATGTAGAACTGTCTTCTCCTTCTCCAGCACCATGTCTGCCTGCACACCACTATGGTGATATTTTTCTTTTGTACCAAAATGTTAATTGTATGTTAATAAATAAAGTTGCCTGGGGGTCAGAGCTATTATCAAGCCATAGGAAAGCAGGGCAGTGGTGGTGTACGCTTGTGATCACAGCACTTGGTAGACAGAGCTAGGTAAGTCTCTGTATGTTCAGGGATACAGCCAGCATTGGATACACATGCCTTTAATCTCAATACCAACCATAGAACACTGGAGGTCTATACAAACAGGCCATGATGAGGCAGTCCTGTGGTTGGGTTTACAACCAATGAGAAGGCAGAACAGAGACTATATAAAGACTTTAACACAGGAAGTAGCGGCTCCTTCGGAGAGGTAGGACCACTGCAGGAGGAAGGGTAAGGTTTTAGCTCTTAGCTCTGACCTCTTGGCTTTCTTCTTTGCATTGGTTCTGTGTTTCTTATTTATAAGACGGTTGGTTACATCTACACACCACCATGTCCTACCATGATGATAATGGACTAAACCTCTGAAAATGTAAGCCTTGGACCCACTTAGTCATCGCCTCAGCCCCACAATATTTTTTAAGGCAAAATATTGTTAAAAATAAGAAAATTGGTGATAAGAGAATAAGATGGGAGAAACATTCCAGAAGAAACATATGAAGCACACACACATACACACAGTGAGAGAGATAGAGAGACAGAGAACCTTGCCAAGCAATGATCAATGAGGAAATAGAATTTGTTGAGTATACACTGTGATCCAGACATAGCCCCAGTAGACCACTTGTTCACTCTTAAGAAAAACCGGTGGTTTTCATCCCCTCTTTTCAAGCCTCATTCTGCTGGTTAGCCTCTATTGGCCCTGTTCAAGTCATCATTACCATCACCATCCTCCTATGAAAACATTGCCATAAGATTTACTTAGACTTTTTTGCATGGCATCTTGCTTCTGTCTCAAAGCCCTATACTATTACCACTTAGTCATTATTACCAAGCCTATCTCACAAGTGATACAGTGGGTTCTGGGCAGTGGTAATTAGAACCTGGGTTTTTAACCTTCTCTCCAACTACACATTATTTTGAAAGGCAGCCTCAGCAATTTCTGCAAAATTCTGAAATTCTTTTAAGTGGAAATCCTAGAAACAAAGCCACTGGGCAAGGCTCAGTGATTTCTACCACATCCCCTAACTAAGCACCAACGTGCTTTAGTTGTTTGCCTCCTGAGCTGGACATCAGAACCATCTGCAGAGTGACAACATTCAGCAATGAAAGGCAAATAGCCTTCTTTATTACCAAGAGCCCCCCCCTCCTTTTTTTTTTTTAAATCCTGACTAACATACCTGGGAGATTCTTAAAACACAGAGTTCTGGGCTCCATCCCCAGAGATGTTGAGAGTTCTGTGCTTGATTATGCAGCTCAGATGATGCTGGTATAAAGGTGGTCATGGGAACCACTGACCCAGAAAATCAGAAAACACCAATGTTGGACCAGTCACTTTAATTTCTGGCAATTTAAAGATGTGTGGCCACACTGGGGTGAGAGGACAGATGACCTTGGAATGACAATCCAAACAGTTATAATAACTATTCACTATCCACTGTTGGAAGCTTGCAGGGGCGGTATAAAATTATAAACTGCAGAGCCTAAAGCCAGGGAGAACGGTGAAAGAACATTAGGTGCTAGAAGATGCTTCCGGAGGCTGCACACAGGCTTGTTGCTGTCCTCCTCCTTCTCCCTGCTTCTCTTTCCCCACTGCCCTCCCCTCCCCATCTCAAGTGAAGGCAGCTTTCAGTGGCAGGATGACACTTCAAAAATCAAACAGAAACCAGAAAATCACTTCTCTGGCTAGCATCTGTGTAGCAATATGTTTACCACTTCTTTGCAGCTCAGAGCCACTGCCAGGAAAAAAAAAAAGAGGGCAAGGGCTCTATTCATCTAATTACTTCTGCAGAAGAAAAATGTGTTAATTAACTGACCTTAATAATTCATATGTATCTGCACTGAAGGATCATTAGAATTGCATGCGAGACCTGGGATCTGAATCAAGGGTCATTGGAACACCCTCACGGCCTCATTCTGGAGAGATGATCTATTTCTGTTTTCTCAGGAACAAATCTCCCAACCCCAACATGATTGAAGAATCTCTCTGCAAATTATGGGTTGGCTATAATACCTTGATTCCTTCAATTTTCCTCAGCACCTCCAGGGGATGGGAAATATTTTTAGTCACAACAGCCTAACACATTAATTGGATTTCATTATGCTGGCTGCTGATTGGAACATTATACAGTGAAGGCGAATGTGACTATGTGTGTCCTCTGCAGACTTCCAAAACAGAAAGAGGAGGGACACCAAAGAGGCTTGCTTTTAGGGGGAGTTAATAGAATCATTCAAGTCACAGATCCCCACCAAATAAGCCATTGCATACAAACCTGCCAAGTAAGTAGTTTAACAGGCCTTAGCTCTAGGAGGCATTCTAAAAGAGAAAAGGGATGTGGATAATCTTAGTCTCAAAATAGTGGGGATCCCTAGGTGCAAAGACAGTTTATATTTGGCAGTTTGGATCCACATACAGGGAAGGGGGGATGAATCATGATGTATTTTCAATGAAAACAAAGTCATTTTCCAAAATCATTTATGAAACACACCAGCACCATATATGGAGACACACATAAATGGAAGATGTGGGTTTGCTTTAAAGTGGCTGACAGCAGCTTTTCCAGCCTGTCAGTGCTGACAACGGAGATGCAGCTGGCCATGTTGGCAGGGATAGAGCACCTGCCCCCTGGCAGCCACTCTGGCCCATCTAGCCAAGGCTATCACTGCAGTGTGTGGCCACAGCTGAGCCCTAGAGACAGCAGCAAAGCCAGAGGACACCCACCAAACAAGAGACTGTGCCAGAGCCCAAGAGCATTGCCAACACAGGATGCCATCCAGGGCTCCTGGGTGCTAGGCATGCACTGCTTCCTCTCCTCACGCATATGTTCCTTGTGTCTCAGAACAGGACCTTATTTGGAAATAAGGTCACTGCAAATATAATTCGTTAAGGAGAAGTCATGCTGAAGTTAAAGGGGATCTGCACTCAGTGCGTCTCTATAAAAAGAATATCACAAAAAGAAAAAGAAAATGGGATGTGCCAATGTGGGTCTCTGCTACTTGCTTAGAAGCCAGCATTACCTAGGAATGAGGCCTAGAGCAGATCTTCCCCTAGCACCATCTGAGGCAGTGTAATGGCATCTTGGACGACATCTTGATTTTAGACTCTAGCCTCTTGAACTATGAGACAACAAATGCAGGTTGTTCTAAGCATCTAGTTTCTGGTGCTTTGCCCTGGTACCCCTAGCAAACTGATGCACTGGGCCAAAGAAAAAGCTTGAGTGGATAGCCAAGGCTTGACTCCAGGCACTAGAATCCAGCTGCCGCAGTTCAAAGCCCAGCTGTCAGGTCTCAGACAGCTTGCCAGCTCTTCAGGCCTATTTATCCATCCGTATATTTATTAGAATGCTTGCATAGCACCTCTTGCTAAGTAGGTTTGCCCTGAGGCAAATGAGATTATGCTAAGGATGTGGTTAGCCTCATGTCTGGCAAATGGTAAGCATTCAGAATAAATGAATTATCTACTAAGAGGATGCAGGATAAAATTAGCAAAGGAAGAGAAGCTGTGGATATCTATCTGCAATCCTTTCCCTCCTATGGTTTACCTCCCATACTCAGTAGCTTGCAATAGACATTTCCATCATGGTGGCTCAAGTTATTCATGTGCATGACTGAGTCACTAACATTATATCTCCCCTCTCATCCTCCTCTTCATACCATTGCTTCTCTAAATCATGCCTGCCTTTCAAATCCAGCAGCTCCTCTTTCTGCACCTTGCTCACCGAGGACCTTCATCCATTTGCACCCACCTTCTCACTCCCAGGAAAATGTCTCTTCCTCCTTGTCCTTTCCTATAAATGTTCTTGCTCGCTAGCTGTTCTGCCTGGAGTAACCTCCCTTTGCAGCCTCCCTTCCCTTTTTAAAGCCCCCTCTCACCCTACCTTCTCAAAACAGCCATCTACAGGGAAAGGCACTGAATGGAAGCTGGAGGCAGGTTTTCCCACTCATACCTAAATATCATCAATTCCCTTCTAACCCTAACCCACCCACAGCTGACAAAAATAAGCCTTTCCAACAGAGAATGAGGCATATTAACCCACCACTCCTCATGGCATCATGAGGAGTTTCCTATCCATCCCTGCCTGAATCTATATGTGCAAAACAGGAAGGAGGGCTTCTGGAGCAGTGATCTGGGCCCCATGATCTTCTCTGCCCTGCGGTAGCATCCATCGCACACCTCCTGGACAGCTGGAGGAGCCGGATCATTCACCTGCACACCCACAGAAGGGAACTCACTTTACCCAGCTGCTCCTCCTTCCTCCACCACTGGAATCACCATGAGTCAACCTTTTGGAATTTTCCAGAACTTGTTTCAGAAGCAGCCTTTAGGACAGGGTTGAATAAACAGTATTACACAACTGTGTGGAGAAAGACGTTCTCAGTATTCATCACCATACAGACAGTTGATCATTTTGTTGCCTGTTAGTGCTTCTGTATTTTTTTTTGTGGAGGTGGGGGTGGGGTGGGTGGGGACTATTCCTTATCACTTTCATATAAATCAAATTCAAATGATGTAATCTAATAAAACCACAGAGGGAAGGGGGAGGGAGAGGAGGAAGGGGAAAAGGAGAGTGGGAGAGAGAGAGGGAGAGGGAGGGAGAGGGAAGGAGGAGAGAGAGGGAGAGACCGGGAGAGAGAGAGAGAAAGAGATCACTAATACTGCACTGCATGATCCCAGTCTGCTGTCAACTATGATTGGTCTAGGGATAGGCACATGACCTAAAGTGGACCAATCCCTAACTCTAATCCTAACCCTAATGCTGACCCTACCCTTTTAACATTTACACACAAGTTCAGAGAGAGGCCTTTTCTCCTTGGGAGAGTTAAACTGGAAGGTTGTTTGTTTCCATTAACTATCTTCCTTAACACAGCACGAGATTTCTCTGCAGGAAGTGAGGAACGACAAAAGTAAGGGATCAGAGACATCCTCAAAGCCAGGGCGGCACCACTCACGGCAAGCTTCAGGCCCTAGCCACCCCACTGCGCACTCTGAGCTCCTCGGTTTCAGAAAACTTCTTGCTTAAAATGTACGTAGGAGTTCCAGCACTTGCATCCACAAGCTCATTTGCACCTGTGTGGATGTATTGACGGTTAATGGGCCACATCTGTTCTGCGTTACTGCTTGTTTAATATTTTGTTCAGCACCAACACTCTGCAGAGGAGTCCTGCCCCATCAGAGTGGGTGGCTGGCAGTGCTAAACAGGCCGTGGGTGGCAGCCTCTGTTCTCTGTGTACTCTGGTGGCCTCTTCAGCGTGGTTGCCTCTCTAACTTCACCTCAACAGAGGCATCAGAAAGCTGGAAAACTCATTCCCTCCTCGAAAATGTGAAAGGAGAACTGCAGGGGCTGAAGTAGGCTTATTATCTTCTCATAGCTCCCAGAGGCTCTTCACCAAGAAAAATACCTAAGGTCTTGTGGACATATGCTATAAGAAAAGTCTAGACAACTTAGAAGTGCCAAGTCAAGATGTGTATATTTGAAATACATACATACTCACACACATACATGCACACACATATGTAATATATTTCAAAAGAGAAAAATCCACAGGTTAGGACTCATCAGTCTCCTGGGGAAGGTGGCCCTGCCAACATAAGAACAAATGAACTTTCACTTTTCTAGGGTGACTGAGTTTGACTGGGGGAGGGGGGTTCTGAGTAGCCCAAATGTGTAAGTTCAATTATGTCTCCTAAAACTCATATATCAAAAGTCTACACCCTTTGTGACACTATTTGAATTATCTGCCTTTGGTGGAAAATTGCGTTAGGTAAGGCTATGAGGCTGGGCCTCAATGATGGGATTAATGCCATTTTAAGAGGAGGCATGAGAGAGCCTGTTCTGCCCTCAGCCCCACTTCTGTGTAAATACACACTGAGAAGGTTGCCATCTATAAGCCACAGAGAGGGCTCTTACCCTGTTCCAGGCTGGCACCATAATCTTGTCATTACTGGGTCTGTAACTGGGAAGAAATAAATTTCAGCTGTTGAAGATACGCAGTCTATCATATTTTTTGTTTTGCCTGCTAGGGCTGACTAGAACTCATGAAACCAGTAATCTGATTCTGAAGCAACGGAGTACATTGAACATGTTGAGAAGGCAGTGATTGAATCTATCTCAGCTTTCTAGACCTTCAGCTAGGAGCAAGAACCCCACAAAGAACTGTGCTGAGTGGCCCCACATTGTCCCTAGCCTCTGTCTATAAGAGATGCTCTGTGGATACCTAAGTCCAAGGGAATCTATAGCATGGTCCCACCTGATAAGGCAGATACATTAGGTCCACAGGAATCCTGATACCCTACCCTTCCCTGGCCCTGTGTGGCCTTTCTGCCATCAGCTGGCTTCATCCCTGATGGTTCCCAGTTTTCTCAGAAGCTACTTATATCAACGAGAGCCTGCTTGCAAGTTACACTGGCACAGGAGTGGCACAGATGTCATATGAGTAACTACGTACTTTTTTAAAAATTATTGGATTTAGGGCCCTCTTCATAGATAGAACCCATACCTGACAATGCTGGAGTGGCCAAGAACCTGAGACTAAATAGGTCATAGGCTCTGTGGAAAATCTACTACTGTTATTCCACTAAAGGAACACAGCAATAAAGTGACTCCTAAAGAAATATTGCTATGCCCACAGAGCAAAGCATCACTCAGCCCTCATCAGAGTATCTTCTTCTTGCAGTAGATGGTAATTAGCTAAGAGACCCATAGCTAGATAATGTGAAGAGAATGAGAGTTTTTGGAGTATTCAGCCCCAAATGGAATGTCTTTATCAGTCCCCTCCCCCTCCATTCAAGGCTCAAGCATCAACCTAAAAGAGGAGGTGGAAAGATTGTACAAGCTAGAGGAGAGGACATGAATGATTTGAAGGAAACAGTGTCTTCCAGACACTACAGGATGGATACACATATGAATTTAAAGAGACCATGAATGCATGCACAAGAGCTACACAGCTTTAAACCAGAAAAAAAAAGTCCAAGCACTGAGAAGGGAAAATGGACATAACGTTCCATTTCTAACAAAGAAGCCATTTTTAATTGGTAGCTGTTAGGAAAGGGAAAACCAGTTTTCTTCAGTGGAATTTCGCTAGGCATATCAACCATACTCCAGGGCAAGTCCTATGCCCCAGAGCAGCTGCTCAACACAAAATAGACTCCACGCTTTGTTTTGCTTATTTTGTTTGTCTTTTTGTTTGTTTGTTTGGCTTTTTGTGGAGCTTTTCAGAAAGTGAAGTAGAAAGAACATGAACTTAAGTGGGGAGGTAGATGAAGAGGATCGGGGAGGAGCTAGGGGAGGAGAAATAATATAGTCAAAGTATAGTGTAAAAAATAAAAATAAATAAATTTAGAAAGGAAAGATAAAGACAAAGAGCAGTAGCCTCTCTCTGGGTTATACTCAGTTACTGAACCTCATGAGCCCCAAAGTGGTCCAGGCCTTGATCTAGTGAGGACCACTTGGTAAAGATTCAGCGTTTTGAGTAAGCCTAACAAAATAAAAGTCCAGATCTTCAGAAGAGGTAGATGTCACTCTATGGTTTCTTATGCCAGTCAAGCTCTTCTCCCCTTGCCAAGAGGTAGATTGGTTCTTCCAGGTCAGACAAGAAGCTCCCCCACTCTTTTGGGCAGAGTGAAGGCACTCCGTTAGACTTACATGATACATTCTATGAGGAGCTCCGTCACTGACTCAGATTACAGATCTGGTTCTTTGGGGCCCAACTCACTAAGGCTATAGCTATTGAGTTCTCAAAACAATAAATATGTACACAAATAGGTTAACTAATTAATTAATTAATAAAATAAAAATGGTCTCGAGGAATACTATCAGGGACCTTGCTATACAAGTGGAGGCAAATAGGTATTTAGATATATAATCGGAAGCTTTACCGTCATACTTCAGGCCACATACATGTGAGTGTGTGTTCTAGTCAAGGCTTGTGGCACATGATCAGTCAGTAACAGGAATTCATAAGGCCCAGTAATGAAATTTCCATTTAGGCAACTGGGAGAGGTTGGAGGGCAGAAAGCAGCTCCTTACAGAGCACAGCATGAATGTTAAAAGTGACCAGTTGCCTATAGATGTGTGAAAGACTGACTAGTGTAACAGGGTGACCACTAGTTCTGGGCAAATGATGCACCAAGCTGGAGCCCACCATTATGGGGGTACCATTATGTTATCACTTTGGAAAGCTGGTGTAATTTTTTCCCAACTCTGGTAATATCTGCCTATAGCACTGTGGCATCCCATTTCTATCCCTGGCTTTGGATCTTGCTTGCTTTACAGTTAAGCCACCATTATCAGGAGACCAGCCTAACAATGGCAACTCAATCACTCTGTAGAGGCAGAGCTAGGGTCTTGGGAAATTTCACTCACTGGGAGAAGTATAAAGTGCAGAAACAAACCCAAGGGAGGCATCTTAGCTCTGTTAATTCCCCAAAGCACTTTTACAAGGGAGAAGGTGAATGGAGGCTAAAGTTAAGTAATAGGTAGTGCTAAGCAAAGGTACATGGGTCTGCTAAGGAACTGAACATCACCAAGTTCCTGTAAGAAACTAACCCAATGTCTGTATGTCATAGATAAAGTTTTGAGTTGTGTGGCAGATACTATTGAGATGGGAGAGATTGTGAACTAAAATTGTGCAAAATTACCATTCTACGTGAAATAAATCTCAACCATGTTAATTGGTTTCATTGACTAAAAGATAACTCACATTTATATGGTAAACAAAACCTATCCTGTAGGATGATAGAATGCCTCCAATGAGGTGGCATGTTATTAGAGATGCTATGAAGAGTGATTCCTCAGAAATGTCTGGTCATGAGAGGAGGCCCCTTCAAGGTCATTTCCTACTCCCAGAGCAGGGCAGACAAGGAAAAAACCTATTCCTGGAAACTCCACTCCTTTCTCCCTCCAGGTTCTGCACACCAGCTATTCTTTCTGTCTCTGCCACTGGTTCACATCCTTCCACTGACACAGGTGGGCTCCTTTGGCCACCACTACCATTATGGGGTGAGTTAACATTTAGGATGTAGACCTATCACCTCAAGCTCTAAACCTGAGCTAGCACTGCCATTTCTTCCTCCCTTCCATCATCCTGCCATCCAGGTATTTTCTTGGCTTCATTTCTTACCAACAGCACCTCTGCTCTCAATCAACCAGACTCAATCACCACCAAATTGATTTTTACTCTTTATTCAGTAACCCTCCACTAGTTACACTGAGTAGAACTGCCCTCTCTCCAGAAAGATGGATTCTTTGCTTTGTGCTTGTGGGAGCCAAACTCTAGTTACTTATAATGACCTTCCACCCTGGTAAGTGTCTGTACCCTGGAGATCTGGGCCACAGAAGATGTTCTATAATGTGACGTATGGCAGAGCAATTGGTCAGGTGTGTCAGTTCAGTCTCCAGAGAGGCTGGGGACTAAGACAGCTGTGAAGATAATCAACTGCATGTGCAGGATCAGGCTCCAGTGAAAACCATGGACACCAAGGGTTCTAGAGCTTTCCTGTTTGGCAGCATCTATGGGCATTGTCACATGCCATACCCATTTACCACTGTCCATGATCACATTGTAAAAGCACAACTGGAAGGCATTTCTTGGCACTCACTTGGACTCTGATTCCTAGCTTTCTTCTCCAGGCTTGCTCTCACCCATGTCGGTGGTTCTCAACCTTCCTAAGCCCGTTTAATACAGTTCCTCATGTTGTGGTGACCCCCAACCATAAAATTATTTTATTGCTACTCCATAACTGTAATTTTGCTACTGATGTGAATTGTAATGTAAATATCTGAAATGTAGGATATCTGATATGCAACCCCTATGAAAGGGCCATTTGATCCCCAACGGGGTCCCGACCCCACAGGTTGGGAACCACTGATCTGTGTCATTTCATTGCAATAAACCTTAAGAATTAATTGAATGTAATACCTGTCAGTGATTGCTTTAAGTCCTTCTTGCTAATGATCAAACCTCAGGGTGACCCATCCCCACCCTTGGAACTTGAATTTAATCATAAGAAACCTCTAAACAGACTTTCGGTCTTCTGCTTGCTGGTCTTCTGTTTCCTCTTGGCACTCTTCCATTTTTGCAGTCCATCTAAAACGATTATTTTTAGTGCAGCACAGGTCTTAGGTTGTATGTCTTCCTTAAAGACTCGTGATTATTCCTCCTGCCCTGAAGGAGCTGCTGCCTAGAAACCATTACCACCTTCCTGTCTAGGCTCATCACTTACAAATTCCTACCCATACGCTTAGCCTCAGAGATTCTGAGCTCCATTTAGTTGTTCACTGAAATTCATCTATTGACTCCAGGCATGGACCCATCTATTCCTTCTGCCTGGGACACTTCCATCTCATACAGTTAAATTATATACATTCTTTAATTCCACATATTCCACAACACATTAACATTTTGCACAGCTAACTTTCACACATCCTTTAGGTCCAGATAATTCAGAAAACACTCTGCAACATATTGAGTTTTCCAAAGATGGCTCAATATCTCTCGCCGTACATGCTTTCTGGAATCCTCGGCTGCCTGTGGATGGGATTTTCATGTTGTGAAGAAGCTTAGGTCACATGGAGAGGCCATGTGTAGGTGCTGCAGCTGATAGTCTCTGCCCAGGTGCCAGACATGTGAGTTGGGACACCTCCCACAATTCCATTTTCCAGCCATTTGAGTGTTGCTGGCAGAGATCCCAGACACTGCATCAGAGAACTGACCTCAATGCACCCTTTCCAAATCCCTGACCCACAAGGTATTTGAGCATAACTAGGTGGTGAAATCACTCCCAAGGTATGTTATTACACAGCACCAGTAATTTATATACCTTCCTTGATTACCCAGGTGTTGATTAGCCTACCATTCTCTGGATTCCCATGATATCTTGAGAATCTCCCACCTGAACTCCCATACTAACTGTCATCTTACTAACTCCCATAGTAACTGTCATACTTCACTCTAGCAGGTATCTCCATGAAGGCACAGCTCCTACTTATCTCATATACCTTCATATTCTCAGTATTTTGCAGAGTGTTTTCTCTGCAAGATATAAAAAATAACTGTCCAACACTTCTTCAGTAAGGGAGAGCTTTACTTACGTGCTAAAAGCCTCAGCTTGAGATGAATACTCTCATCTAACTTGCTCTTCACATAGGAAAGGGCTGCCGGGTGATACAAGGGTGAACAGGTGCCTGAGCTCTGTTCCATTACAAAATGTACTTTCATCCTGTGAATTTTTTATAAAAGGAGGACAAGGTCTGCACAGGAAGGAATACTCAGACAGCAAGGAGGTTCAGAGCCTAGGATATGCTCTAGGTAGCAAGTGATACGAGGGAGTTTGGACCACAAAGGGACTCAGGAAGAGAAACAATATCTGACTGACCTTTATCTAAGGCATGGAATTAATTATTAACCAGAGAGCCTGACCCAAACCTGCTGAGGCTAGAGTTGAATTCTGATTTCAACAGGGTTTTTTTTTTTTTTTTTTTTTAAAAGATCTAAGGAAAAGGGCAAGAGTGTCATCCAGGGGAATGGTGACAGAATCAACGTATAAGGAACAATAGAGGTTGTTTAGGGAGAAGTCAACACTTTCTTTGGAGAAACTAGACAGAAATGGAAGTGCTACAATTCCTTGGTCAAATGAAAGCCTAAAAAAACTTATGTAACTTTATTTCCTGATTAGAACTACAGATAATGTGTTGGCATTGGCTTTCATTGGATGAAAAACAAGGATCTCTCTCAACACAACGTTTAAATCAATCCGACAAGGGAGACTAAAGGTTCAAAGTAAGATTCCCTCAAACAGAAAGTAGATTCAATAACAACTACGTTGTCAGAAAAGAATACTGTTGAGCTATTTCTTTGTCCAAGACTGAGTTTTCTTTCTTGAAATATAAATATATAAAGACAATGGTTAACCAAATACCAAATTCTGACCAGTGAAGGGTGAAAATATTTGTAGAAAGGCATATCATGGTCAGAGGACAGGAGTCTTATGGAGGTTTGCAATGTGTCTTTAAAGAGTAAAATGTGAAATTTTAATGAATTTTGCTGTGCTAAATACTCTGATAATTTAAATTTCAATAAATATGAAATATACAAAAAACATGAAATATACAAAATATAAATATATTCATGATATAGAATACAAACTAATTTAAATAGTATTTTTTAATGTTTGAAACTATTTTTCTGAAATTTGAATCCCCTTGAACTGTTTTATTTGGAACCTACTTCAACTATTCCATCAAATGCAATTTCATATTTGCATACCCAAACCCAAACTCAATTGAACTGGTATGTGGTGGTATAGAGTCATTTTCTATAGCAAATTTAATTCTTTTTAATTAAATTGCTTTCTCTACTTCCCAGCATGGCTGAGACTCAAGACCATGGCAAAATCCTGCCACCTAGTGGCAAAAATTGTCATACTTTCGTCTACATTCGTATCTGAATGTAAATTAGCTGTTAGCCCTCAGATCACTGCTAAACTACCTTTAACAGAACAAGCCCTTAAAACACTCCCATGAAAAAGTTTGACAACGTTGGACCCAAGACTTCAGAAATGTTAGCACTTTAGGAGAGGTGGTGGCTACTGGGCACTGTGGAGGTCTACTTACATCATTAAAACATTGTTCTGCTTTCATGAATATTAATAAACATCAAAATATAGTCATCAGTGGGTGATATGGGATATGTTTAATCTCCTGAATCTAGTAGCATGATAAATTATCAACCATATCTGTCTGTGGGAGTCATTCAAGGAAGAAAATCAAGGTTTTTCTCTTGTCTCAAGTTTTTGAAACAGGGATTCTTTTCAAAAATTTTTGAAGTATTTTTATTGTGATTAGGCAACAATTTTATGATTATTCACAGATGTGTGTGTATGAGAAGCATGTGCATGCATATATGTGAGGATGAGCTCTCCATGTGTGCACCTGTGGAGACATGGTAGTATAGGATGTCTTCTCAGCACTCTCTACCTTATCATCTTGAGAGAGGGTCTCCCACTGAACCTAGATCTAATGCTTTGTCTAGGCTGTCTGGCCAGCAAGCAGGGGGATCTGTCTGTCTCTGCTTCCCCACCATACACACACACACACACACACACACACACACACACACACACACACACACGTTACAGTAGCTTGAAACAACGCCTGGCTTCATCTTGTAGGTGCTCTGAAACTACTAAAGAACACCATAGAGGAAGACTTTGAGATATTTGCACAGGCAATGACAAACAGTACATCATATTAGAACACGCCAAACCAAAACCCAAACCTGCTCCAGTAGCCAAGGAAACAATAAAAAGAGTGAAGGATCCAGCTGAGCTGCCCCATTGTTGCTGCTGCTGCGGCTGCTGACTCTGTCGACAGTAGAACCAGTTTTCTAAGCATTCATTCTGGTAGGGACCTTCCCGCGACTCTACTGGACCTTTCTGGGCTTCTAGGACTGCCAGACTCAGACTACAAGGCACCCTGCCCTGTGGACTGAGTAACTACCATCAACTGCTGTAGCCATAAAAGGAGACAGCTATTCTGAGACTACTCCAAGTACCCTGTTCTCAGTATATGAGGTGAGATTTGGCATCGTTATTAAAGTTCAATATCTATCTGTCTATCTGTCTGCCTGCCTGCCTATCTATCTATCTATCTATCTATCTATCATCTATCTTTCTATCTATGTATCTATCTATCTGTATATATTTAGAGAACTGAACTAAAACACATGTCTTGGTGAGATTAAAATTTTTCAAAAACACACAGAAGTAAGATTATATAATGAATCTCCAGGAAACTGTCATATAACTTGAATTAGTACAAACTATGGCCAATCTTGTCTCACAACATTGTTTCCCACTCATCTTCTAGCTCACTTTCACCATTCTACTTGTTGTTTAATGCATCATATAATTTCTTAAGTAATTATTTCATAATATTTCCCCAAAAGATGTTTTCAAATAAAACATGGGCATAAATCTAATACAACATCTTTAATGAAGGATCAGGAATTTTTTTTGATAACATGATTGCTGTGGATATCACTCTGTATCAATAAAGCGCTGATTGGCCGGTAGCCAGACAGGAAGTATAGGCGGGACTAACAGAGAGGAGAATTGAGGGAACAGGAAGGGAGAGGGGAGACTGGCTGGAGCCGCAGTGAGGAGAAGGAAAATGTAAAGTACCGGTAAGCCACGAGCCACGTGGCAAAGTAGAGATTAATAGAAATGGGCTAAATATAAGAGTAAGAGCTAGACAATGATAGGCCTGAGCTAATGGCCAAGCAGTTTAAATAATGTAAGCGTCTGTGTGTTTATTGTATAAGTGGGCTCGGAGACTGGCGGGACTTGGGAGCTCAGAGACTGGCAGGTGGCAGAGATTTGTCCTGACTGTGGGCCCGGCAGGAAAACTATAGCTACACATGATCTAGTTTATATTTGAAGACACTCCTATTTTATAAATACTATAATTTGTTTTCAATATTTAAATTTGTATTGTATTTGAAGAGATAAACTAATATTTATTACAAATTTTTCTATGACCTTAGCATTTATTCATCATTTTATACATTTGATAGAATACAAAACTACTTTGACAAAGATCTCTTGTGGCTGGCGTCTTCACATTTCAACTCATATTTCCTGTAATGTGATTACTCACTACTAGGTGGCAGTACATTACTTTCAATTTTGTCCCAATTGATAAACTGAAGAACAAGAGTAAAAATTTCTGTACTCTTTCCTGAAATTCAATTTAATGAGTTTTTTCTTTTGAAAATGTCAATAAAATTGTATTAACTAAACTTTTTACAACTTTTGGTAATAGAATTAACATGCTATCTGACTTTATCTCTGTTTTTATTTTACAAAGAGGTGTAAGTTAGTTTCTTGATCCAAAGCATATATTCAAGTACTTGCTTGTGATTACTTGACTGCTTTTATGCATTTGGGACTAAAACTACATTGTAGTATGACTTCATATTTCAACAGTATTGGAAATACTTGTCTAGTGAAGATAAAACTGTAAGCACATGCTGTAAGATAATGTACAAAATGACATGTGATAATGCTCTTCTGTCCTGTGTGAGAAATAAAGATATTTAGAGTATGACAATGTCTTTGAAGGTTTCTTAGAAGTAGGATGAGCAACACTGATATTGATGGTGGCATGATGGTTCATAACCTGGAAGCAAGAATGAAGGACACCAACATGAATAAGCAGCAGAAGTAACTTCTCAGAATTCTTTCTAGCTCTCTTAAGAATGCACTCTCTGAGATGGAGATATTATTGTACCATCAAAGACTCTCTCCTTTGATGTAGATAATTCTACATGTATAATAAACTTTCTATCCACATGAAATATATGAGTTGTACAAGCTATTTTCAGTTCCCAACAAAGCTGGGAGGGTAACGTGAAAAATGGAAACTTCTGGGCACTGAGGTTTGTATCGCTGGGTTTTAAGCAATGTGGTTCCTCTTGAGTACTGAGTACTACTTAGACAACATACTTATACCAATGAGGTAACTGAAGAGTCTTTGAGGAATTAATTTCTATCAAGTGACAGGTAACTGATTGAACTCCTCTATAACTTAGCAGGGGCGTTAAAAAGGACTAAATTTTTTTCTTGTAGAAGAAAAAATAAGAATAGTTTCTTTATGGTGTATAATAGTAACTGCTACGCTCTTGTGTTGTTTGCTTAGACTAACTTTTCTCTCCATCAAGTGCACAATTTTCATGTTGGAGATAACAGGTGTGATGGAAAAGAAACAAAGATTAACATAGATGAAGAGAAAATGGCACAGCAGAACTAGATACATAGATTCAGACTGGAAAATGAAAAGAAGTATCTGTCAGGACAGTAGGAGAACGGGTAGTGGGAAAAGAGATGGTAATTTCTAAAAAGTTGTCCGGAGAACAAGGACGCAATATTGAAAGTTAGACATGTGTCAGTTTATCCCTCAGACAAGTGTGCAAGGAAATCTCTGTGGCCGTCACGTGTTATCACAGAGAAGACAAAGGTGCAACCACAGAAGGGATGAGGAGAAGCCCTGCTTTCTGTTCCTTCTGACTGCTCTTGGACAGGCAGGCAGTGGGTCTACTGTGCTGGACACACTGGTAACGAGAGCTCTTCTTCTTGTCCTTTATCACACTACAGGCTTGAGAGAAAGAGCAAGTGAGCAGAAGAAACATAAAATATTTGGGTAGAAAGAATACTGTCTTTATGTGGAAGCTGTTCTCAAAAGGCATTTGGGAAGTTGTCTGGTCAACGTGTAAAGATGTTGGGGACTTGAGAACAATCATGTTTCTCTTCTCAAAGGAAGAAGTGAGCATCCAGTTGGAGTTCAGAGTGGAAGCAACTTCTATCACAAAGACAGGAGAAGAGAGCCCAGTTCTAACTGTCTCAGTGTCTGGATGGAAAAAGATAAGTTTGGGTTCATTTTAGGAGTCATGCTTGCTGCACACAGAATACAACTAAAGTAAATTTTTTTCAAACACGCAATCACTGATTGCTGTAAAGAAAAAGAACCTTTTGATCACTTTCAGAAATGCTGATTAAGCCATGGTAAATATGTCTACAAAGCAAACCTGTAGGTGAGCTAGATACCTCTGGTACTATGTGGTGCTATCAAGCTATACCTACAATGAACTTGGCTGTGTTCCACTGAGCCTGAGGCTGACTATCCATGTTGTTGATACTCAAAACTTAGTAACAAGGGGCCTCTCAAGTGCACCAATCCTCTTGCTGAGGATGTTCAAAGCATAATTGTAGATGTAATTCTAAATGGTCTTATTAAATAAGAAACACAGAACCAAACAAAGAGTTAAAAACCCAGAGATCAAGCAGTAGCCAAGAGCTAAAACCACCTTATCTTACCACTGGCTGCTGTCCTTCCCCTGAGAGAGAGACTTGCTTCCTGTGTCCTGTCTTTTTATTGCCTTTCTGTTCTGCCTTCTCATTGGCTGTAAACTCAACCACATGATTTCCCCATCACTGCCTGTCTATACAGACCTCCATGTCTCTGGTTCATACTGAGATTAAAGGTTCGGGTCACCGCTTGGCTGTGTCCTTGAACACACAGAGATTCTGCCTGCCATGTGATCGGATTAAGGGCATGTGCCACCACTGACGAACTTCTGCTAAATGGCTTGCTCTTAGCTCTGATCCCCAGGCAACTTTATTAACATACAAATAAAATCACATTTCAGGACAAATAAAATATCATTGTACATAATTATTACACTACGGTGCCTTGACCAACTTTACTCAAAGAAAATATTACCTTATCATTTACTTATCAGATCAAGCAACCACAATGCACAACAATGTGGTACAGATGATGGCAACGTGGGCATCACCATCCATGGCCCTTCCTAAAGATCACGACAAAATGCCAAGCATTGTCTTCTCACTTGCCTTCTTCCTCCACTCCCACCGGCACACACCCTTCCCTGTTGGCATCTTCTGGTGTCTCACATCTTTCATAGCTTCATTCAGTCTTCCATCTTTTCTAACACACCAAGGGGCTCACCAAGTTAATATAACTCATTAGCAACTGGTGAGGTATAAACCCATCCAACTGGGCCTCAGAAATTATGTTCTTAACCACTGTGACTGTAAAACACTGGTTCTCAAGGTGTCCCCAAGCCACCAGCAGCAATATTCTACGGAAACTTGGGAGCACTGCCAGTCTCAGATGCTTCCTGACCCCCTGAACCAGAGCGCTCATGTTGGGAGCAGCAACCTGACTTCACACACATGTTCCAAGACACAGAGTCCATCATCCGTTCAAATATGAGAAACTTTTCTTCAGAGAAAAGCGGCAACATTGTTAGGATCTTCACAGTTTTTATCTGGCAGTAAACCATTGTACATATTCATACATATCCAAGTTTTTCTTCATCCTAGCAACTTTCAAACAATCCTAATTACAGTTTGTTACAATTAAAGTAAGAAATATTGCTTTGGTTTAAGAGGCAAAGAGAATATTTCAGGTTTTAACTGGTGTCCCAAGCAAAGGAAGTTGTTCCAAAAATTATTTTTCCTCCTCAAAGCAAATACCCAAATTTTCACTTTAGGTCTCCAATTCACTTCCTGCTACTGGACCCAGACAACAGTCCCAGTCAGGAATCGGGTCAGATCCTATAGGGAGTGTTTCCTTCTGAGATTTTCATTCAGCAACCTCCTCCATGTTTTCTCTATGGAGGTGAGTTTCATACTTCAGAAGCTTGAAAAATACATCTTCATTTTGCTAAAGACAAAACAGAAACAGAGATCCCTGTTTGTTCTTGTTTGCTTATGCACGCTGGCTCAAATGGTGCCGGATCCTCTCTCCCATCTATCTACTTCATGTTGAAGGCCGATGAAACTTTACCCTTTATGCAGGAGAACTATGGCATCACCTTTAATGTTCAGTATTATCATGCCATTGGCATTTTGCTAATGAATCTCTTTTAAAAAGTTAAGTGCATCAAACAATCACCTTTTTTTTTTTTTGATCTGTCAGGTCTTGAACTGAATTCAGATGTTTTCCCCTGTATCAATCAGAAGATGACCAATTACCTGGAAAGACAGACAGCAAAAGCCAAATATTGACTTACCAAATGAATATTTAAACCTTGCTCTAATTTCTAAAATAAAACTGGCACTGCAGGGAAATTAGTAGTTATTAGCAGAAATCACAATATTTTAAATCCACAGTTCATGGACGAGTGATATCCTATCCTCCCAAGATGAAATGATTGTCCTGCATGTCCTGGGTAGGACCTGGGAGGAAATGGGCAGGAGAGAGGGCACAGAAATCAAGAGTCCACTGGAATTATGGCAGGGAAACAAGACAATCCCCTGCTCACTCCTTCTTCAGGCAGATCATTCTCCTGAATACGTCTTTGAACTTAGAATTACTCAAGATGATTATGACTGAATGGCCGGCTGGATATGCTGCCATGACTTCCTTCACCACAAAGAACTGATGACTTCTGTATGGAATTCTAAATGTCATATTTGCCATGAAGGCAGCAAAGTAAGAAACAAAGAAGCAAAAGAATGTCACGACGGTTTTTAATGCATTTATGTGGGCCTCTGTTCTGGCATTTGACAGCTTCTGAGATCCACCTTGCATCCGGTATGTGTGCTGGTAAAGAGAAATGAATAACAGACAGGTACACTTCACAAATACCACGAAGGGAAGTAGTAAGGTCAGGTTAACGAGGAGCAAGTCGTTATTTTTCATCACCTTGACATCGCTGATGTTTAGTTCTGTGTATCTCAGGACATACCCATCTTCAATCAAAGGGAAACCTACCTCGATACTCACAGTTGCAGTGCCCAAAGAGGCCATCAAGCTGCCCAGGAGCAGCCAAAATATGAGCTTTGAAATCCTGAATTTCAGCCAAAGAAACCAGGGCTTAGTGAAGCCTGAAATCTTGAGGCAGTAAAAGACAGAAAGACAGGCGGCAAACCAGAGGCCAATCGAGCTGAAGAACATCCAAATGAACATCATCTTTGAACCATAAATATTTTCCTCATATGCAAATGGGAAGAACACAGAGAAGAAACTCTGTGTCATCAGCATAATCTGCAGCCCGAGTCTGGACAGCCCCGTGCATATCAAGAGGATCTGTAGTATCAGCAGTTTTCTGCTCTTGGCCAGGTCATAGAAGTTCACAATGATAAGGAATCCATTCACTGTTGTCCCTAGGAGGAACTCTGCTGTCATGATGACCATGTGAAGAATAGCTAGGAAAGGGAAAGTCATGATGAATTTCAACGTTTCTTTGGATGACCTCAGACTCTTCCTCCTGAGGGTCTTGCACACAGGAACCTAGAGTCCTGAGAAATCTGGCTGGCTGCTGGCTCCTGCAATGTAGGAGAGGCTTATGCATGTTTTACTATAAGGAAGAAAATTAGATGACTTTTTGAATCGGGTGCTCATCATGTGAAACTAAGAATGCAAATCCAAACATTTGAATGATAGTTGATTCTTCCAATTATATCCTCAGAAAATAACTGCCATGTCTGAACTACTCTGTTTTCTAATTTTGTCTTGTAAAAAAATAAAATCTGATTGTGAAGATGTTTCATTTCAACCACTGCCATTATGTTTTTGTCTTTCATTTTTTTCCTAGTGTCAAAGACAACAGCCCTAGGATACATGCTTATTTCTCTTTATTGTAGCATTTATCCAATCTCAGATGTCGCTTGTTCCAGGATATATGGCTCTTTATCCAGCACACTTTTGACTCACACTATTTCTGGAAAACTTTAATAAATTTTCTTCTCTTTATTCATGGATAGGACAGAGGAAGGACGGGGCGGGGGAGGATGAACAACACTGAAGACGTTCAAAAAAGCCATATGGAGACCTGCTAGTTTATAAGCTTTCAAATATAGGTGCTTATGTGTGTGCATATGCATATGTGTACACATATGTATGTGTACATATAGCTGAGTTTAAATGGAGTTAACCCTACCCTGGGATAATGTTTCTCACAGAAGCCATAGGTTACAAAATAAAAAGCACCAGTTCCAGGTGTGGGTAACTTCCCTTGAGTTGTTTATCAGACAGACCAAAGAAATCCACTGAACAATACACGTTACTGCTATTGCTTTTTGTTGCCCACCAGAATTGAGGGTAAGAGCCTGTTGCTGAAGATAGCACACACTTTGGTCACAGGATTTGGAGAGATCAATCTGGTGCTGATCTGGAAGCTTTGTGTATGCTGGCTAGCTTTTATAGTATTGGAAGCTGCTATGCAGGTTACTGGGGGAGAAGAGTCATTATTGGTCTACCTCAGTTGTGAACCCCGTGACTACAATAAGGACTGGCCTGGCAAGACACGCCCATATGTGCAAAAATGTCTTGCATGCCATAGGAGTAATCAATCACTTTCTGATGAAATTTAAGGTGCACGCCACAGGAGGGAACTTAGATAGTATAAAACCAAGAACCTGGGACTAGGGAGCTCATAAGCTCTAAGAGTGAATCTACTACTATTATTTTGCTAAATGGACATAGCATCAAACTGCTTTTGAAATATGTACTTTACTTCAATACCTACAGATTTGTGCAGCTTTCAGTCTTCATCAGAGAAGCTTTTTTGTGTGTGGGCATTGGACTGTAGTTAAAACACAGATACACAACTGGTCAAAGTGCTGTGATCAAGTGTCTGTGGAGTGCTCATCCATAAATTGGACCTTCCCACTGGATATATTACATTCCCTTCCCATTTTCTAGGCTTGAGTAATAGAAGGGGCAGAATGATTATGAGAGCCAGAGTCAGGGAGTGTCAGTGTCTTCTGGATGTGACAAGACAATTGTACTCATGAACTCACGGCAGCTTGGCCACTTCTGGGTACCAATACAAGAGTTACACAAGATTAAGCCAGTCAACATTCAGCATGGAGGTAGGTCGAGCACATGCAACCCTCCTCTGGCTGAAGGGCTCTTGAGAGTTGATGGTTACTAGGGAGAGAGAATCAGGTTTCTTTAGGTCTATGGTCCCTGGTAGGTTGACCAGACTGGCCCCACACTCATGCATATGGACTCAGTAGATTATGGAAACACAAAGAAAGGCATGAAGTTAGGAAATGTAAATGGGGGAGATTCTCAGGAGAGCTCAGGGGACGAGAGATGAATGCGACAGAAATATATAATTTACATGTATCAAAGTCTCAAAGAATACCTTTAAAATATTATATTAAAACAACAAAATAAAACAAAAAGTTCCCTTCCTGGAGCCCAACTTCACTTAGGAGAATTGCTGAATTAGACTTCAATAGCAATTTCTGGGATTCAGTGCTTAAAAAACAAAAGCCACACCTTTCCCTAAAACATACCATGTTTTCACTGCCTTTGTGTTGGTAGAATGCTGACTTTGGAAACACAGTAACAGGTGATCCTGCCATACAAAATAGAAGGTTCAGAAATGTTTAACAACCAGCAGGGGTCATAGGTCATAATCACTGTGTTAAAATAAGCTCCCTCTCTGGGTCAAGAAGAGGTGTGCATATACCCTGTTCAACTCACACCAGATGCAAAATGTATAAACGATTACTATATAGGATGTCATGAATCCTGGATAAGTCACAGCAGACGTGACAAATGTTAGTTGCTATAAACATTAAATATCTATCTTTGTAATGTACTTTATCATATATGTATATATACACACATATATTGTAAAAATTATATTCTATGAAAAGAATAATATATGTTAACATATAATATATAAGATGTAATTATATCTTGATCTAAAACATATTATATATTAATACAGTATTACATATTATTATAATATATTAATATATTATTTATACAATATTATTGTATAAACACATCCCATGAAGAAATAATTTCTACAGGAAGTTAGAAAGAGAAATATGCAAGAACACTAAAAAAAAAAGGCAAACAAGTGGATTTGCCATCCACTGTTCCTGCTGACTATGGTTTCAGAAAATCAGAGTCTTCTACAAAATGTCACCTACTACCTCTTGAAAGCAAATGTCACTACTCTGTGCAGTATTCCTCTGCAAGAGCTAGAACCCTGCCAGTCTTCTACACTTCACAGATAACCAAGATGTTGAAGATTGAGTCCATCTCTGTTTCTTTGAAAATTCTGCTTTTGTGAACCAAATTATGAGCCAGGCTTTCATTCTTCCTGGCTTTTTGTCTTGGTGATTTTGTTTATAAACCACAACTTTGATATTTGCCTCCTGACATTGCCACTTATAGGGCAGGTAATAAACTTTAGCAGGATTCTAAACTCCTGGTGAGTAGCATAACCAGAGATGAAGGAAGGAAAGCTTGATAGTTTACAGTTTAGCCTAAGTTAAGACTAAGCCATAAACATTATGTTTGAATGCTTATAGACCTATACAGAATTCTTACTTAAAATAAAAATTCAATTTCAGTCATCAGTTTTTCAAATTTGTTTTAATAAATGATCTCACTGAGCTAAAGGTTTTGAGCTAATGAGAGGCAGCAGTTTGTATATAAGTAAGCATCCAGATGATAGGCACATGACATGTTATAAATTATGTAATGCTGAACTAAAATCTTGGAATATATACTAACTCTAGGATATTTTATATTAAATCATGACATATTCAATGTGATTTAACTATACTATTTGACCACACAACTATAATGAAAAGTACATAATATGCTTCTATTTAATTTATATTTTAGTGCAGCAATGGAAATCTTTTTATGTCAAATATCTTTACCATAATAACCAGTGTTTGCGTATACAGCAATCTACCTATTTTCTTCCTTGTTCTCTAGTTGTCTGGTTCTATTGTCTTCTCTAAATTATTCTGGGACATTAGGATTAAAAAAAGACGGAGAAATACACAGACATTCTTGTTAACAAAATCATTAACATTGAAATAAATATAATTTTTTCCGATGATCTTTGTGAACCTGCATTTTTATGCCTACCTCAGAATGAATATGATTTTTTGAAGCTTCTTTAAATGCTACTTCTTAGACAAATACATAATCTATCAGCTAGAATTTATCTCCGTTAAGTGCTGAAGTGCTTTGAAATGCCTTGGCTGTGTGAGTTTCAACCCACCTTGCCTTTGTCACATTGACACTGGTGTGGCTGCTTTCACGGACTGGGACTGATGATTCTGCTCTACGATTTGAATTTACAGAACTTATTTCATTGTGAAAGCCTGGATCCTGGCTCTCATTTGCCTCTTTAAATGCACTATTTAATTGGAGGGAATGGTTGACTTTTGCAAGAACTGCTCTAAAAGTATAATTGACATTAAGCTCCAATTAGTTTGTATTTGCATTTGTGATTTTCCTGTCATATGTCTACTGGTTTGCATTTACCCAGTCCAACCCCATCTTGGAAATGGAGGTTTAGTGAAGAGCTTGCTCAGGCAGAGAGAAGGTTCATTGTGACTGAGACAGTCTTAGCATGAACAACTCATTGGCACTTTCTGAGTTTAGAGGAAGGTAGTGATGAAATGAAGTGCTATTCAAATTAAGAAATGCCTAACATATTTAATGTGACAGATTTCTTTTATGAGGACACTGGATATTTATAGCTAAATTTACTTTTCTAGTCTCAATAAATATAATTTCTTATAAATATTCACAAGGTTCTTAAGAATTGGTATACCCCTAGTGAAACTGTTTGAGCAGAGTCTTCTGATTCTATGGTGAGGGACATAAATTAATTGGGAGATAAAAATGGAGTGCCCGTAACATGGCTCAATGAGTAAAGGAGCTTGCCATAAATCCTAACGACCTGAGTTCAATTCCCAGAAGCCACATTGGGGGAAGAGAACACTGAATTTAAAAAGTTGCTCACTGATTTCCACCCAAGCACACAGGCATTTACACATGATAGATAGATAGATAGATAGATAGATAGATAGATAGATAGATAGATAGATAGGTAGATAGATAGAAAGAAAGAAAGAAATAGAGAGATAGATATTAGGCAATATATATACATAGATGGGTGTAAGAGACAATTACAACAAAAATTGAAATACTTTAATTATGGATATTATTTCCAGGCATTTCTCAGGCACAGAATAAGCTGGTTTGATTCTTACTTGTTATAATTGCACATGCGTTTGTATTTTTAAACAAAGCACATTGATTATGCCAGGTGCATTCAAACCAGAGAAAAAGACTGAAGTTATGTTCATTCTTAAAGCTGAAAATATTTTTGTTGATAATTCATTTCCTACTTTGGGTTTACCATCAAAGTTTTGCAAAAAGAATTGGGCTTTTTGACAAAACTCCATCTATTAGAGTAGTTTAATTCTGTAAAAGTACTCAAACTGTTTTTTTGTAGTTGTTATTGTTTTTTGTTTGATTTTTGATTCTGTAAGACCTGATGTAAAATTTCACCTGAATTTTTTGTGATATCATGTAGGTCCGGAGAGTGAAAGGAGGTATAACCAGGCTCCAAGGAGACCCCTGACCCACATGTTGGCAGCAGTTCACATACTGTTTTCTTGCTGCAACTGTGTGGAGAAACTGCTCCAAATTCTTTATATATATATATATATATGTCTCTTTTGTGTTCAGTGTAAGTTTTTTATTATGATTTTATTGAAAAATTCCAATAGGTTGTCTGTATAGATTTTTGAGCAGAGAGAGGACATGAATTTCCTCCCTGAGTTTGTGGAATAGCAGAAAGTGCTGGATGTGTGACAGAGAATCCAAGCAAGGTGATCTCTCAGAGTTCCACCTAAATCTTAATTCATATTCATGGATATTTGGATTTGATAATAGATGATCACTTAACTTACCACAATAGCCAAGTGGTTATTGTTTTCCACAAATATATTCCACTTTTCTGCACAGGCACTATCATTTTATTATTTCTAGAAAACTGTGCAACTGACCTGTACTAAGGAACCGTTGAAGAGACAGGAGCTTGAAGATGGGATAAGGAAGGACTTGAATGTAGATGGTGGTGGCTTGTAGCTGACAAATCTTCCCTAAGAAAATAACTTTGGGAGAACCAGGAAAATAATTATGAATGTGTTTTTCCCCAACAGATTACTATGTTGTTGACTAAAATGTCACAGTACATTCTTAATAAAATACTTTCTTAGGAAAAACCCGCTTAAAGTCAATTGATAATCACAGTACATTTACTGTAATTGATTTCCCCCTTTGTGCGGAAATAGGAAGAAATTACATTTCCCACAGTGATAAGTCTATAAAGTGTTCAAACTAGGATTTTGGCCTTGGGTTGTTAGCACATGCTGCAGTTCATCAATGCCGTGGGACTAACATGATGAGTAGAAGTCAAACCCAGGCGCAATTTAACAAATATTAGTCATTTAATACATCTGTGAAGAATAAGGCACAAGTAAATTCATATGAAAGTGTAAGTGCTGTATATGAGCACTACAGAGTACTCCTAGGAGAAAGGATTCACATTCAGTCACTGTTTGCCCCCTTTAGAGAGCAGCTCCATAAAGAACTCTAAAGGGCACCTGAGTTATTCCAGATTATATAGGTAAAGACTGATAGAACTTCAAAAGTTCCCTTTTCTGGACTTTCATGCCCTCCCAGGTAAAACAAATGTATATGACAAACCAAGAAAATCTACACTTCAGATTTTGTCACAAGAGAGACTGATGCTCCACCAAAGCCCTGAAGTAGCTGGTCTACCTCACAGGAGCTTTGTCTCATCTAGGAGAAATCAAGAGTAGGATTTTATGACACAGGGCTTGCTATTCGGAACGTTATACTAACGAAGACTCAGCATGCATCCTATTACACCACCAACCTGAAATAGAATGTAGCCCTTCTCCAGAAGGATAACAGCCTACAGCATCATGCATGGACTCAGGAAAACAAGCTGCAAGCAGACAGTATGGTGATGTATTTGTCTTAGTTTACTTTCTATTGCTGTGATAAAACACTGACCAAAAGTAACCTTGGGAAGGACAGGGTTTATCTTACACTCCAAGGTAAGCCCATCCCTGCGGGAAGTCAGGGAAAGACTCAAGTCAGAAACCGGAGGAAGGAATGAAAACAGAGGCTACGGAGGAATGCTGCTCACTTACTTGCTCCCATGGCTTCCTCAGCTTGATCTCTTATACAACCCAGGACCACTTGACCCGGGGTAGCACTTCTCATAGTGGCCTGGACCTCTCATATCAGTTAATCAAGAATGTGCCTATAGACTTGTCTATGGGCCAATCTAATAGAGGAAAATTTTCAATTGAAGTTCCTTCTTCCAAGATAACCATGGCTTGTAGTTGACAAAACACCTAATAAGGATAAACATAATAGCCTAAATGTATATCCCTAAACTGAGACCTACTGTAATAGAGAAAGTAAAAACAAATTTTTGGTGTCAGATAATGTAAGTTAAGAACACTAATCTATGCTCTGTCTTCAGACAGCATTATGACAGGCAACCTATCATTTCCTCTGTTACAGCTTAAAAGGAATTCAAACTTTTTGCTGATTTAATACACAGTTGATCTGTTTAATGATACCTATATTTTCTCTTTCAAATGATGTAACTTATTTTGTTATTCTGATATTCACATTGTATATAATTTTGCATGCATAATTTTATATTACTTAAAATATTGTATTAATTTATATGTATGTAAGTGTAACTGTGTGACTTTATGTATACCACATGCATATGAGTGCTTGCAGCAGCCAGAGAGAGTTGGATGCCATGGAACTGGAGTTATAAGAGGTTGTGAGCCATCTCATGTGGGTACTCTGAACCAGACTTGGGTCTTCTGCCACAGCAGTAAGTGCTCCAAACTCTACTGAGCCATCTCTTCAGCCATTATATTATTTTTTGTAAGGCAGACTCAAATAATATAACTGTTGATAGAGTTTAGCTATCATATTATTTTCCATTAAATGAAAATCAGAATACTTGTGTATTTATTCATAACTATTTTCTATTTCATTATTTTCCAGGTTTGAAATTTTATGTGAAGCTTTATAATACATTTTGAATGTCAGCAGACAAATATACATACTTTTTAAACATTTAAGGCATCTTTACAATTGCAGTACATCATTAAGATATACATTTAAATTAATTATTTTCTTGTTCTTTCATAATTATTATCAGGGTGTAATTTTAACTGTTATTAGTAGTAACTGTGTCATAATATAATCTAAGCCAGTTGGGCAACAAAAACTATCAATAATTCTTAAATCTCAAGATAAGCTAAACAGTATTTTTACAGAGGTGAAGTAGTGTACTGTGGTTTTCAGGGTCATGCATCTAATCTTCGTTTTGTTATAGAGGTAGTTTGTGTATGCACAAGGATGCATATTTACATGGGGGTGGGTTGCAGTTCCTGCCATGCCTACTTACATATTGACTCATAGTCTGTAGGTAAATGTAGGTTTGCTCTATGTAAATAAATGAGATGATGAGTCTTTTTACTAATCCATATTTACATGTGTTTTCTGGATTTTATTGGTAACAGCAAACCTAGTCAATAGACATAATCCTTTGTGGAAATGTACAGTGAGACTTTAAATATACCATATAAGCAGGAAGAACTCACACTTACACAGGTGAGTTACTCATTGCTATTCTTTGCCTTTATGATAGAATTGTAACATAAAGTGATAAGTCTGATAAAATACTGAGGTAGTCTCTGGTATAGAGAGAAATAAATTCCTCAAGTTGTGTGAAGACATTAAGTGAGAGGACTTTAGCCAAGTCCAAGAAGGGTTGGTGATTTTGGAGAGGGAGGTGTAGCATTTAGCAAAACAAAACACAATTCTCAAGGCCAAGATGGATCTACCAAGACTGCGCTTGCTTGGTGTTGGATGCCTTTTGTTACCACTAAGAATGTTCTCCCCAGTCCATGCAAGGAGCCCTGGAAATGTGGTGGATGCCTTTGCAATATTTGCCCTTGTAATGTTTTTGTTTGGTTTTTTTGTTTGTTTGTTTTCCAAATGTAACAGGTTTATGTGAAATAAATTAAGACATGTCTCTTCATTTTGTCATTCTTGTACTTTGCTGTGAGAAAGTTAGTGTGGGCTCTAGAGTTACCAAAGGCATTTTCTAGAATTTTGATTGAGGTAGAAGGAAGAGGAGTTAGGAGAATTTGAGATTCTGCATGTAGTTCAGAGTCCATCATGGGTACTTCTATTATCCCAAGGTCTTCGTATAGGAATAATATTCTGCCACCATCATTTTATGTCCTAAGAATGTGAGCACCTGAGTCTGGGGGTTATCTACTCTAAAATGTGTCCAGCACCATCAGACTGTAAAGTGCATGTGTAATGAGGAAAACATGATCATGCAATAGGAATACTGAAATGCTTCTCTGGGGACCTGTCTACCACCCTCTAGAGGTCTTCATCAGATTCATTTTCTGTGCCAGTTAAAGAATTAAAAGACAAGAAAAAAGATTGAATGCAACGGGTAGCAGCAGGGAATATGTCAATAGATAGCAAACAGGAGAAGACAGACTCAGCCAGTAAAGAAAGGCTTTTAAGGGTGAGGGATTGTATACACACACACACACACACACACACACACACACACACACACACACACGGAGCACACACAGAGATCCACAAAGTAGATAGGGCCTCAGGGAGCTGAGGCTCAGCCTCTCCTCCACAACGGTGGGTTGGTGGGTTTTCAAGTCTTTGAGGGAATCTTCCTCCCCTTTTAGAAGTGGTCAGTTTCATGCACTAGGGACAGGTCCCGATCTCACTGCCTGGGGCCCCCCTAAACAGTTCAAGCTAAATAACTGCCTTTCTTATCCAGAGGGCCTAATCCTGTACCGTGGGGGATCCTCAGCTAGTGCATGAGCCAGCTTTTTGGAGCCTAGTGCCTATGGTGAGACACTTTATGCAGCCTTGGTGCAGGGAAGAGGTGCTTGGACTTGCCTCAACTGAATGTACCAGGCTCTGCTGACTCCCCATGGGAGACCTTGCCTTGGAGGAGATGGGAATGGGGGGTGGGTTGGGGGGAAAGGCTGGGTGCTGGGAGAAGGGAGGACAGGGTATATGTGGTTGGTATGTAAAATGAATAGAAATTTTCTTAATTAAAAAAAGAAAGGTTGTGGAGTTCAGTGGTAGGATTGTGGGAATGATCTTAGAGGAATTGGGCAAGGTCACTGTGATCAGAATACATTGCATGAAAAAACATGTTTTTCAAAAATTGAAAATAAATCTAAATAAAATAATTGGAAAAAAAAGTATTCAGTTTGAGCAGAGACAGGGAGGCTGATAGGTCCAAAAGTCTGGAATAAAGACATCTCAGTCTGGCCTTGCCCTTGTCAGACTGATCCACAAGCAGGGAGCCCCCATCCCCTCTCCAAGCAAAAGAAAAAGCTTACAAGGCCTTTGTTTTAAGCTGCTGGTCTTTTGTCTCAGGTTAGGAGGGTGAGGAAGAAGCCAACTAATCATCTTGGAAGTTCACCTTTTTTTTTTCACATCTAATCATGGACTTTCTCCCAATCTGTCTGCCTACCAAGCAATCTGTCCAACTCCTCATCCCTCATGCCCAAGTCATACTGCTTACACAGGAAGGGAGTAACCGCCTTAAAGATGACATGTAGAACATGACACAAAACAGCTCTCACCTTAAATGGCATGAGAGAGTTTATTCTGAGGCTGTTTTGAGTGACTATGGCCAGGACTATAGATTTACATTGCTCCAAATTTCATGTTCCAATGTGGAAGCAGTTTCCTGAAGTTTTTATAGTTCATAGAACAAAGAAAGTCATAGATCAAGGCATGTTTAACATACACTGGTGGGTGTATCAGAGAGGTGGTATAGGAAGGTGGGGGAGGCTTTTCTATAGGCCTTAGACGCTCTTCGATGATGTTCTTAGCTTCTGGGCTGGTTGGAATTGGTGGTCTGCTAAGTTCATAGATTCCCAAAGGTTTTTTGTTTTTCCTGTTAGTAACAGGACATCTGTTCTGACACAGAGGTGGGTAAGGAGTTGCTGTTGAGGGTGGAGGAGGTGCTTAATTAGTTCTTAGTTCTGGATCTGTAATATTTCAGTCTCTCCGGAGTACTGACGTTCTAATCAATCAGTTTCTGAAGACACACCTTCTTTCCAGGAGTTCTTTTTCACAGCGCTAACAATTTTCTGTGAGGCCAAAGAGATGTTCCTAAATTATTGTTAATAATAAACATTTCTATCAATTATGCTGGAAGTTTGAATTACCTTACTATTCAATTTATACAAATTGTCACATCAATAGTACTGTTATCAGGGGAGATCCTCAAAAATGGCAGGAAAATATTCTAAAAGCGCTTCAAAGAGTTATTAAAATGTAACTTTTTGTACATTACAGGACATGTGATATTTGTTTGCTTTCCTACATGTGTATTGTATTGTGATTTTTCTCATTGTAATGTTTACTTTTGTGTCTTTTAAAGTATATATCATCTTATGTTCTTTTTAATAAAGTTTCCAGGGTACTTTAAGTTCTCATGTGATCTGACTCTGCCCCCTTGCGAAAGTTACAGAGACCGAATACTGCTAGATTCTCAGGAAGGAACACTGTCCAATGATCTTTCTCTTCAGAATTTCTCACCAAATCTGATGTCATCACTCAGATTAGCCTTCAGAATATATATGTATATATATATATGTATAGTAGATAACATATTATATATAATAGATGAGTATATATGTATGTGTGTGTGTGTATTCCTGCATGCCAAGCCACTGAATTACCTAAGTAATTATTGTTCATATTAATATATATGATAAAAAGGAGGAAGTCAAGGAAGGGAAACAAACACATCCTTATTTTTTATGAACTGCCCTGCACATTTTACCCTGAGTGTTCTTGTGACAGTCACTTGAATGCTCTCTTATGGAGTCTCTCCCTCGCCACTTCTTACTTTTGTCTCTCCTGAATTTCATGGAAATTAGTGAGAAAAGACTGGTATTAAAGACTGAAGGCTGATGACCACATCGAATCATGTCTGTGTTCAGAACAAGCCTCCCATCCCACCCCACCCCCACCCCCACACTAAGGGTAGTTCCTTGACCTCCACTTTCTTTGCACATTTCCTCTCTTCATTTGCACATTTTTCTCCTCACTGGGAGGAGATTCTCCTTCACACTAGTGATGTGGGAAGGGTGTCCTCTCACAACCAGCGGTGAGAGTCTCTGGAGCAGACAGCCTTCCCTGCCCTTTGAAAGGACTGGTTTGTAAGATTGCACCCGAGTTCCAGGGAGCTTCAATGGCTGCCACTTTAGAAAGATGGAGTTTGTAATAGGAAGGGAACTTGTCTTCCAAATGGAAATTCTGACGAGAGAAAGAATGTGCAGGACTGAGGAGAAATCGAGAGGGGCTTAGAGATGAAGAGAACCCAAATGCCTACGGAGAACCTCAACTCAAACTGTGTCGGATGCAAACAAATTATTTTGCTCCTGTGTGAGAAGTGAAAAAGCCATTGGCTTGAGCAACTGGCTACATTTGTTTGTTTGTTTGTTTGTTTTTGTTTGAACAGTTCTGCCTAGAATACCTTACCAAATGTAATTAATATTTATTAGAAATTATTCAGTAAGTACTTCAAGGAAAGCCATGTGGGATAAGTAACAAATGTTTTAGGAACAGTCAGAGGGGAGACATCATCTACTAAAAGAAAAAGATGTTCCCCTAAACAATATTCACCCAATTCAGTTTTTTTGAGTAACCAGCAAACAAAGATTTAGCAACAGAGCAGCCTACAAAGATGAGCTGGAAGGAGGGAGGTGTGGTGCAGATGCTGAGGAGTCAGACTATTTAAGATAGACATGCTGCTAGATGTTCCTGGTTTAATCAATTATGTTGCTTTCTTGCTTAGATTATGGAAAAATAGATCCTATAAGACCGATTTTCACTTAAAGAACAACACCACTCTTCAGTCTGTCAATTTAACCTCTTTGATCAATTTTAATCTGTGTAAAGCAGTTCCCCTAAATTTAGTAGCGTGCTGCCACCTACTGATAAGAGCGCACCATTACCATTTGTATCCCGATATCCCAACCTCCAAAAGGGAGCTATGGCTGGCTGTATGGTGAAGGCTCGTGTTTGTTAAATAATAGTGGAGGCGAACTCAATCCAAAGACGATTTTTATCAACATTAAATTAGATAAGTAAAGTTTCAAATTTTAAGAGTTGTTGAATTCCCTCAGAGTTTATAGGTCACTTGGTAAGTATACTTGGAAACAGCAGTACCATGAAACTGAGACCATGTGTATAGATAAGAACAGAACTCACACTTAGGGATACATAAAGATAAAACAAGAAATTGGGAGGCTGGAGAGATGGTTTAGACGTTAAAAGCACATACTGCTCTTGCAGAGGACCAGGATTCAGTTGCCAGGACCCATGTTGGGTAGCTCAGAACTGCCCTTTATTCCAGCTCTGGAGGTATCAGATATCGCTGGGCTCTGTGGGCTTCTGCACTCATGCACACATACCCACTCTCACATTCAAATACATAATGAGAAATAATAAAAAATACATTTTTTTAGAAAAATGAAGTGTGAGTTGAAGCTGGGAATTACACAACCTAAATCATGGGAACCCTGGTGTGTGCTAGGTGGGATACAATAAAATAAAAAAAAATCTGTTAGATTCAGAGGCTTGCAGTTGTTTTTTTTTTCTTTTTTTTTTAACTCTTTGGGGGCTTGCCACTCAGTTCCCAAATAAATACAAGGAGACTTTTTCTTGCTTATGAATATCCGGCCTTAGCTTGGCTTGTTTCTAGCCAGCTTTTCTAACTTAAATTATCCTGTTTCTCTGTAACTACATTTTCCACTGGACTTTTTACTTTTTTATTCTATATATTTTTCTTTCCTTCTTACTCTATGATTGGCTGTGTGGCTGTGTGGCTGGCCCCTAGCTTCCTCCTCTCCTCATTTTTTTCACTCCTTGCTCCCCCTACCCCCAGCCTAGATTCCCCCTCCTATTTATTCTCTCTGCCCAGAAGCCCTACCCATCCCTCCCCTGCCTAGCTATTGGCTGTTTAGCTCTTTATTAGACCAATCAAGTGTTTTAGGCAGGCAAAGTAACACAGCTTTACAGAGTTAAACAAATGCAACATAAAAGAATGCAACACATCTTTGCATCATTAAACAAATATTCCACAGCATAAGTGAATGTAACACATCTTAAACTAATATTCCACAGCACAGAGGCTGATAATATGAGTCCAAATCTCAGCAAAGATCAGGAGTAAAGATAACACATTTCCCATTTAGTAAGCAAAATAATGGATAAATCAAGAGAGAATAGTTTGTGCAATAATAAAATATTGTCAAGCACAATGGCATACACTTATAATCCTAGCATTCAGGAGGCCGAGACAGGATGATCTCTAAAGAAAAATTAGTTATCTAGTTAAATATTAGCAGCCTTGACGTTCATTGAGGGTGGTCCCTTTCTTTATAATCAGCAGTTTCTAAAACCAAGAACTGAGACTACAGGACTCTGGTCACCACTGGGCCTTGAAGATACTGCTTTCCACTGTTTTTATTGAAATTGGAACACATCACGAGACAGACTGGAGGAACTTCTCATCACCTGATACCTGTATTAGTCAGGGTTTTCTAGAGTAACAGGACTTAGAGAATAAAACATATATAAAAGGGCTTATTAGAATGGCTTATAGGTTGCAGTCCAGCTAATCCAACAACGGCTGGCTATAAACGGAAAGTCTTAAGCATTGCTCAGAAGTTGATGCTCTAGGTAACATAGGAAATGTTTATCCTGAAGGCAGCACCTGGCATCTAGGCTGGATATCTATTTGTCCTTGAAGGGCTCTTGTCCTTGATATCGTGGTCACTTTACAAGCTGTGTTCTTTAGGTTTCCTTAACCCTTCTTTGATGATCTAAAAGTCAGCCTGTATTGTTGTTTACTGGACAATTGATTAATTTTTTGCTTGCTTTTACACATTTTAAATTTTATTTTTCTCTCATATATTATATTCCAGTGCAGTTTCCCTTCCCTCCTCTTCTTCCACCTCTCTTCTCCCCAAAATCCACTCCTCCCCATTTCCTTTCAGAAAAGGACAGGCCTCTCAGGGATATCAACCAAACATGGCATATCATATTGCAATAAAACTAGGCACATCCCCACATGAGGAGACCCAGTAAGAGAAAAAGGATCAGAGACAGCTCCATTCTCTCTGTTAGGTGTCTCACAAGAACACCAAACTACACAACTATCACATATATACAGAGGACCTAGGTCAGACCCACACAGGCTCCCTGCCTGTTGGTTCAGTCTCTGTGAGCCCCTATGAGCCCTAGTTAGTTGATTATGTGGCCTGTTTTCCTGTGGTATCCTTGACCCCTCTGGCTTCTACAAGTCTTCCTCCCCCTCTTCCATGGAATTCCTGGAGCTCCACCTAATATTTAACTGTGGATCTCTGCATCTGTCTCCATCAGTTGCTGGATGAAGCTTCTCTGATGACAATTATGCTAGGCTCCT